>WYDF02290515.1:0-16299 GCA_009867245.2 Adranes taylori
ATTGTTAATATGTTAGTTAGAGTACTTGATAATAATTAACGAATTTTACGATAATAATTAATAAAATTTGATAATAAGTATTGAAATAAAGTATGAATTTTACGACTAAAGGAAACTAAATTGTTAGGCAACGATTTTAATTTAATATAAAATCATAAATAAAAAACAAACTTATTCTTTTTAGTTTCTAATAATTCTCGGATTATTAGAAACAAAAAAGAATAAGTTTGTTCTTTTTAGGATGTTTTGAAACACGGCATGATTATGATAAGAATCAGATATTTGTTACATTCATAAATAATCAAAATTAAATTATATTACACTCATCTTGTATTATGCGGTCTTGTGATATTCTAGTATTTGGATTTTTGCCATTCTTACTCACTTTGTACGAAGATCGAAATAGATCTTTACAGTCTACTATGTCACAAACATAATTATTGATATTCTAGGGTAACCAAATATGATAACAATTATTATAACATATTTCATGTAAAATCCTATGATTAAATAATGAGAGAGCTTAGTTATAAGATCAAGATATAAATGGGTTATTTTTTTTCTGTATCAGTACGTTAGCACCACTAACCTTAACTCTATCTGCTTACTTGTATATTGATAAGATACATATCAAGGACGTGGAGCATTGTTTGGCGTCCATTTTAAAAATTTCTTTTTGCAGAGTTCAAGGTCGTCCGAGCCATCTCTGTTTTATACTACTATTTTAAGGCTACGGTCACACGCAATGAATACTTTTAACTATTTCAAGGCTACGCTCGCACACATTTAATACATTTAATAATTAGGTAATGAAGTTTGTATACAATCAATGAAGTATTTAATATGTTTGCAAATTTGTGTAACTTTATAATAATATAAAGAGACACAACTAGTATATTTCATAGACATCGAGTTTCGATGCAATTAATACGCCACTTGGAACTCAATCTTGTATTAAAGTTTCGGTATTACATTATTTTGAGCAATGTGAATTACATTAACGTTTTAATATATAAGTATCTACAATTTCAGTGACATCGGTATTTCGATGTAATTAATACGCCACTTTCAATTCAATTTTGTAATATAGTAAAATATGCAAGCGAGTTTGTTACAATGGGAAGAAAAAAGCTTTCGAGATCGTCTCTTAACTGTACGTGAGAAAATAATTTTTAAAAATGACATAAGCTACGTTGTTTTGTCCATTTTATTCAGTTACCACATAAGACGACAAACAAACAATTTTTTTGCGGCATGATTTGAATATGTTATACAGTTTTAAAGCCAGTGATTTGACTGCCACCATTAGAAATCAGTTAAATCTAGGAAGATCTGAAATAATAAAATTTTTATAAAACGTCAGAAGACAAGTAACTAAATGACAAGTAACAAGAGACAAGTAACATAACATTCCAAATGTTATCAAGAAGTTTTTATACCCAACTTTGTAGTAATCAGGTCCAAAGAAAGCTATTAGAAAATACGAGGTATGATCAAATCATACACGGAATTATCATTTTTGTGAAATAATCTTTATTAATTCTTCAATATTAATATTGTCCCCTTTAAAGTAATCCCCATCGGATGTGACACATTTCTTCCAGCGTTTCGAAGCATTTGAACTCTTCGAAACAAGTTTGAAATTAAATTTTCAATATGACGTATAAGAGCTTTAGCGATCTTGTCTTGATCACGTGAATAACGGCGCAAATCGTCGTCCTTTCATGGTTTCGGGAATAGTAAAAAATCGCAGGTTGCAATGTCGGGTGAATGCGGAATCATAACGGCGTTGTTTTTTTATCAAACGTTCACGAACAAGTAACTAAGTGTTCTCAGGTGCATTCTCGTGGTGCAATCGCCAAGAGTTGTCTCGTGACAAATTCGAACGTTTTCTTCAGATTACTTTACGTAAACGGCGAAAAACTTTTAAGTAGTGCTCTTTATTGACCGAATGATTTGGTGGCAAGAACTCATGGTACGCTATGCCATTGATGTCAAAGAAAACAGTGAGTAGAACCTATACATTTGAGCACTATGCTGCACTTTATTTTATTCTTAACACAAAGCGAAATGCAAATTCTTTGTTCCATTTAAGAAGAATAGCGATTGAATAACTGAAGAAGTCTTAAAATCACTTTCAGAAATTGATAACCATAAAGCACCAGGCGAGATAGATATTATTGCAGAAGTTATAAAATTGGGACGAAGAGATCTGCTTTTTAAAGAAATGTCTTAAGGAAACACGAACCCCAGAGATGTGGAATAATGCGATCATTTTCATTACGCTCCATAAATGCAGCATTGCAGACTTACACAGATTAATTCTTTTGCCTGCGAACTTGTGTAAACACTAGTAGAAGGAAACTGAGAGAGGTAGATACGAACCTCCTCACGAGCGCGAACATCTGACGACATATCTTAACCATACACTTACTCATGAGCGCGAATGCTCACCAACGAACACTATGTGTGCTGTTACCTAAATTTGGCAGATTCCTACATTTTTACATATTTCTGCTGCATGTTGCAAATTCAGCGCTAGATGGCGCTATGTGGTTGTTTTCGGTCATATTGCGTACATACATGTGGTGGTAGTTTTAATAAGAATCTAAATACAGATGATGGTTGTTGATAACTAAATAATTTTTTAAAGCTAGTATGCATTGAATTTAACAGCTATCATTTGAAAACCCAATATGGTGGTTGTTCGTGTTAACAGTATGGCGGGAAATTAGAATTTTTAATATTTTAATTGTGGACTGGAGCGATATGACCTTGACTCAACTTATTCTTCACGCAGTCATGTATGGGGTCTATCATAAATAGTCGAACGGGTTTGATAGTCACCAATCCCAAAACCATCATGGCAAGACTGAAACTAATCGACATGAGATGAAGCGAATTTTAAATTTGAAACAATTTTTAAAATACGATATCTTCCGTACTAACAATAAACAACGTGTCTGTTAAAGTCTTAAAACGGAGATAAACGACTTTAATGATTTTCAGATTTTTAATTGCTTCTAACTTTTAAAATAAATTAGATAAACTAATTTTTCGAATATAAATACTCAAAAAGTTACAAACTTTATTAAAATTTAATGAAGTGTACATATTAATTTTGAATTTAATTATTTTTCTGACCAAAAATGTAAGATACGCTAAATTTCACTCGTATTTAGTAATCACTAACTAGAAACCACGTATTTTTAAATCTAACAAATACGTAAAGCTTTTGTGAAAGTAATACAGTTTTTATTAGACATAAAGCACGTAAATGTTAATTCCTTAGGAAAAAATATTCTGGTTACTGCATTCCAAATATTTTTCTTATAGAATAAAATTTCTCAATTGTTTTACAAATAGGTTTAACGCATGCTGTAGGAGTTAAATGAAGAGTTTTTGTAGGGAGATCCTATAGAAAATGTAATCATGCGGTACTACCCCATTACAAATTACTTTCCGCAAAAGGACATAAATAATTTTTTCTTGCAAAATATAAATTTTATTTTTTAATGAAAAAAATAAATATAAAAAAAGCATTTTGTTTTGTATCTTCAACAAATAAATTCAAAAAAAAAAACAATGTAATATTGTTTCTTGAAAAAATGAAAAAATGTTCATATAAATATTCAGAGGAATAAATATTCTGCAAAGTTTGTGCAGGAACAATAAAACAAAAGATTAAAAATATAAAAGTATCAAAAATACTTTTGAGTTTGTCTTATCTTCTATATTTTCTAGTAGACTTACGGCGTTATCATTTGTGTGTAAATCTTTCTAAAATTTTAATTTGTATTCAGGCATAAGATCTTTTACATTTTCTAAAATCTTGTTCTTTCTATCGTTCCTTCTTCCACGATTATTCTTTTTTGAAGAAGGTAGCTGAACACATCAGAGACACCTTTTATAGAAAGAAAGTTAAGCTCATGTTCATCTTCAATAAAATAACTTGGTGGAACCTCTTTTCACTGTAACAGAGCGAATATCTTTTAAAAATACTCATTCTTGATGAAATTTCGTCGGCTGATATATTCACGTATTTTTTAGGGCGGAGGGTTGTTCTCTCCGACGTGACATGGGTGAGAGGGGACTTTTATGTGGGTTAGCGTAGCAATTTCCCTGCTCACAATTATAGGTACCTGAACTCCTTCGTTATTCTATAAGATAGCACTTTAATTTAGCTACTGTTAGCAAAGTTATTAATTGAATAATTGATGCGGAAAGATCTAATTTAAATACCCCAGTTAGCCCACTTAATATAGAATAAAACAGTAGGCTAAATTGTACGTGCCGTTTAGATTTAATTGTGCCTTTCGTGGCTGAGTAATTACTGGTAACGTCAATCCTTAATGATAGTCACAAGCCTTAATAATTCAGGTAGCAGAAATGAAACAGTTATTAAACTTAAGTAAATTGTATTCGTAGTTAAAAATGTTTACATGCAATACAGTGACATGCTCATTCATTCCCATACGTAAAATAAAGTAATCAACGCTTTGCAATTAATAAAATAAACACTTGAATAAAAGTGACTTTATGATTTGTTCAGTTACATCAAAGAAATGTTAAACTACGTGCTTACAGATTTTGCCGCTGTACACAATCTATTTATTATTTTAGAGTAACGCACCATTATCTTAATTATTTATATGTATTTCTTTTGGTTTTACCTTGATCAACACACTTATTACTAATTATACTCAATTTTCTTTATTCATCAAAATTATACTCATGTTAATTTATCTGAATTATTCCCAAAAATATTAATGCCAAGTACAGCGCTACATTAGACGAATGCATAATAAAATACTTAATAAATTTATGATCGCACTTTAATTAGACATGACTTTATTTTTTATTTAATTATTATTCTAATATTATTTTATTTCGCAACTTAGTTGGACATTACGACGTTTGGCGACTCCCAAAATTACTATCACTCTCCTAGAACTAGGCATCGTTTTTTACATACTGATTCCTTTCCACGATATGCATATTTTTTGTCATTATTAATTTGTTTCTCATTAGCGCATTCTAGAATATTTTCTATAACATCTGTGTCACATCGATCATTGAACTTTGTTCCCATGCATAGGTTCTATATACAATTGATTTGTTTTAGATGTAATTATTTAGCATCGGGTATAATCAATAACTAATATTTATCTTTGTACTTTGATCATAACATAGATCTACCGTAAGTTACTCGATGATTGTCCTCTTATCTAAAATCTTATTTACAATGCTAAATCTTTTATGGCGCTAATTATTTTAACTTATTCACCTTATTTGTGAGTACTTAATGTCCAATCCTTTTACATCAACCTAAACAGGAACGTGGATAAATCTCCATGTTACAATATTGTGAATTTAAACATGTCCAGTGGGTAAAATCTGAGAATTGCTGAGAATATTTTGTATTTATTTTTGTTCGATTGTATGATGGAAGCTGTCGGCCGACATGAAAGTGTGTCCAACTTCAAAATACTTTATGATTAAACAATAAGGTTCACTTTCATCCGAGTTAACAATATGTACTAGAAAACTGAATAAGTAGCAATTCTTATTTTAGCTGCCACTGTTATCAACCCAAATTGCAATGTGGTCAAAATTACGGCAGTATTCTTTTAGAAACATTTTATACATACCCACTTACAATGTATTCTTTTTTCTGTCAGATACTGATTACGCATAAAAGTTTACGTTTTAGTAAAGATCTTAACTCAACAACAATACCTTGAAATACTTTTGATAGTGAAGCACCTTCAGAAAAGACTGTTTATAACTGCTTTGCAGAATTTTGTCATAACCGTACTTTCATCAGCGATGAATTTCAGTATTATATTATGAATTTCGTAAAGGTCGAGATTCTATCTGTTTATCTGGAATATCTGAATATCAGTGAATATCTGCATTGGAATATCTGTTTATCTTTAAACTTAGAGGAGGTATTAAGAAAGGAACAGGAAGGAGGCGCTGTATGTTCATTAAGAAGACAAAAATGATAGTTTGTTAAAAGGCGGAGAAAGCAAGAAATATGTGTTTTGACTGAATGGAGAACAAATAAAAAGTGTAAAAAATATAAATATTTATAATACTGCCTGAGTAGTAAAAGGAAGCATGTGAGAATGAAAATGAAAGCAAAAATGGTGGTAGAAAGACATGCTGGTAAGAAATGTTTGGTGAATCGGTGAGAGTGAAGTTGAAAATCATGGAATTGTGTATGACAATTAAACTGTAGTATGCGCTAAGGTGTGGGTGGTGAAGGAAATAAAGGATGTGGAGAAAGTTTAATTAGGACAAACGAACAGAATATTAGGGGTATAAAGATCCACGCTTTTTTACCTCTAAGTGAGATCGTAATTCAGCACTTAGATAAGTACAAATTCTGGGTGGAAGAGTTTAAGAAATTGGTAAAATACGAAAGGAAATTATGAGGTGTGAGGATAAAACAGTGATAAAAAGAGTATATATGCTGACAAAGGAAGAGGATAAGTTAAATGAAGAAGTGAATGAGTGAAGTAGAGCATATGAGAAAATACGTGAGTTACTGGAGAAGTGTTTGTACAATGAGTGATGATGTGAAAGAAATAGAAAATTGGATGTGTTGCATGGAAATGTAGGAAATGAGGTAAAAAACGAAATGTGTTTATAATCCATAAAGGTATAGGAAAGATTTCCACAATATTTAGCATCAGGAATAAGAATGAATAAAAATAAAAGAATATGGAAACAAGCTAAAGGAAACAGGCATTGCTTTGGGCGAATACGGTGAAGGAATTGAATGAAACGAGGAACAAAGGATTATCGCGAAATATTACGTGGAAATATTTGGTCCATGGTGTGAAGATATAGAAGTAATGACGAAAATAGCAACTGTGTTTGCGAAAAGAAAGGGGCGGGTTAAAGGAAGTTAAAAGAAGATGTTAGTCACGGAAATAGGGGAGGCTAGAGTGGGAAAAGTAGTTTAGTTGTCCGTTTTCTTCCCTTGGCAATATACAGAATTGTAAATATTTTTCTCTTATATTATTTATATAAAGTTGTATTTATTTGTGGCAATAGGGGAGGCTATGCGGAATTGTACATTTTTTTATATTACAGTTATATTGTAATATTGTAGTTCTAAGAGCATTGAGTAATAGACCAATCTTTGCTATATATCATCTTTAAAATTTTACATATAATACTTTATATGTTGGTTACCTTTATGTATAATTATAGATTTCGAAAAATGTCGGTTTTTAATATACTTACGTCAAGGAATGCTTGATTTCGTGAAATATTAAGAGCGGAACAGAGAAATCGTTTTTCATAAACTTGATTCCAAAAATATTTTCCGTTTTATGTTCGTTTGAGGGTCTTGATAGAGTATGATGTTCTTGAAATGAAATTAATTTTGTGGAAAATACGAAATATGTTTCCTTATTTCAATCTCATAAAATTTTTACTTGAAAATGAAAT
Source organism: Adranes taylori (assembly GCA_009867245.2). Taxonomy (NCBI): domain Eukaryota; kingdom Metazoa; phylum Arthropoda; class Insecta; order Coleoptera; family Staphylinidae; genus Adranes; species Adranes taylori. Next base: position 7,465 of record WYDF02290515.1, read on the forward strand.
AAGTCGAAAATAGGTAAGCATCGCCCACCTTTCTCATCACTTATTTGCAAATTTAATTTTAAGAATTTATTTACAAGATGGATAGCTTTTTACATTAAATCTCCATTATATTTTTATTTATAATTTATCGAATTCGAATATTATACAAAGCGTAGTCGGAAAGGTTCTGGAACGGAAATGAAAACAACGTGCTTCATGTATTTTCAAAGACTTTATCGTTACTTCCTATGCACTTTTTTCATAACCAGAACTCAATTATAAAAACATTGATATACAAAATGCTGCAATAGTACGCCTGGCTCTCATAACTCGGGTTGTACTGTAGATGACAATTTGACCTGAAATAGAAAATGAGCATATTGCCAAAGGGAGTGTTTGTTTTTTGTCTTTTTTGTTGTTTCAATTTTTTTTAAATTTTTTTTTTGTTATTTTAAAATTTTATAGGTCCTATATACTACTGATGGGAATCCTGGTTCCACACTTGGAACGCGATAAATAGTTTTGTTGCATAAAGATACCGCGATATAGTACCTGATACGTCTAAAACGAGAGTAACAAGCAAAAACATTTATTGCTATAAAACAAGGGATTTTTTTAAATTTTATGTACAATAAAATTTATACGTAATTAAAACTTGTATCTGTTTACGAGTAAACAGATGTCTGGAGACTACTAGTTCTTCAAATTTGTAGACTCCTAGACATTGGTTACTCATGTAATTCATTTTACAAAATTGTATTTTATTTTTGTTGATATTGCATGATTTGCATATTGCTAAAACCCCAGGGGATATCTGGAGGATGCGAGCCATGGATTCTATACTCCCAGATATATCCAAATACAGAAATTATTATATTTTGAAAGTATTACATTTTCATGCTGATATTATTTCTGATTTATGTATTACGAGCTAAACCTGGGCACGCTTCGCTCTGGCCCAGTCTGATATGAAATGAACCTAAGTCTGATATCAAATGACCGCGACCAGCTATATGCCTAACAAAATTTCAAGAAATGTGTTCCCTTATTCCCGTGTTCCCGCTTTAAATGATCCAATCTACCTAAACTTCACAGGATCACTATGTTAAAGCAATGCTATGTTAAAGTTTTCCTGAAAATTTGATCAAAATCCGTTGAGCGGTTTAGAAGCCCATACATAACATACAGACATATTTCCTCATATATATATATATATATATATATATATATACATTATATTTATGGTACAATTGGATATCAAATATCTCATAAATAAAGAATACCTTCTTAAAAAAACAATTAATAAAGAATTCCTCTTCCTCACATAAGTAAAGTAATACATATGTTTTGTAAAGTAAAACAATCATTGCATAATGTGATGTAAGCAGAATACGCTAGATAACAAACATATCGATTGCATGTATATCAAATTCACATGTTAGTATATCAAAAGAAGATGTTACATTAGCGGTCTTTACTTACAATTTTATATTATTATACAAAGTTCATTTTTGAACACGCGTTCAACAGCGACATAAACAGAAAACAATTATTACAAATAATTAAAGGTTTAAACTAAATGTAGAGTATTGCAAATAGACGAACTCCTATTATTATTTGTTTATAATTACGTAGTTTTAAGTTTGATATAAAAACCTGACTGATTATTAATAAATAGAGACTTTTAACTTAGACGTTATGCTGGGTGTTTCATTATAGACCACCCACTGTTCTAAAATTAAGGTACTCCAAATATTTGCCAGCATTTAAAAATATTTGCCAGCATTTAATTTCATTAAATACGGTAATTTAAAAAAACTGCTATCATCTAGCCAGCAAGTACTAAAAAAATTGGGTACTTGTTTATGGTCCTTCGAGCCGTATAGCAAGAGTTTTCGTAATTCATTTGCTCTAAGTGGTTTACATAGCAGATTCCTGGTTTCACAAACCAGGTCTGATAGATATGCTCCTTGGAGCAAATGGATTTGGTAAATTCTTGCTATCAGGAGTTAGAAAAGCGGAATGGTTAATAGGACAAGAGGCGGAGTTCGGCTGGGTGTTATCAGGGAACAGATACAAAAAATTCCAAAAAAGAAATCACATAATATCCTTAACGGCAATAATCAATAAAGATAAATAGTTGGCGACATTCAGGGAATCAGAGAAAGTCGCGGGCAGTAGAAAATACAAGAAGAAGAATGAAAAATCTGAAGAATTCTACGCAGCTACGACGTAAAGGGATGTAAGAAGCAGAGATCCTGTTCAAATCCCAGTTAAAGAAGAAAGGCCGGAACCAGGCAGTTCGAAAAGTAGCGTGGCGATTTGGGACTGCAACAGGTCTGCCACCAACGGATGAGAGCATCCAACATCGACATCGAACCAGTGGAGGGTTGGTCAGTAGATGCAAATGAACGAGCCCCACGATATAGCCGACAAGTGGTAACAAGCATGCTCGTCAAGATCCTGACACTGGAACCATAGAGTGGTAACAGTCAAATTCAAAGGACGAGGGACGAAAAGGGTTATCAAATGTCCCCCCCCCCCGGAGTTAACCGGTATGAAATGTAGTTTATGTGTGACCCGACATTAGCAAAAGCCTCCTGGGTTATAAAATCCCCCCCCCCCCCGGGAGTTAATGTAACATTTTATTTTAAAAATGTGGAGATGGGACCTAAAAAAAGTCATCAAAACCTAAAATGAAATGACGTGTTACATTTACATTTGGAAGAATGTCATTATGTAGTCACGTTTGTCTCGATTTTCTTAGTAGATGGAGGGAGGTATAAGCGTGTCTACTTCTACTATCCATCAGAATTAAGTTTCGGTTTAGGTGTGAACGTGTTTATGTTGTCCCATACATACTCCCATCCTGGTTTTATTTAGACACCCCATGAATGGTAGTGCCTCATGACATCTGTCAGGCTTCGTGATGTGGTCCTGTATGCTGGTATAATTAGGAAGTTCCATGAACGTATCCTTCTCTACTCCACAATTGGGAAGTTCTTTGAGCTCATCCTCCTCCACTCCACACTTCTCCGACTTTATTAAATACATATTGCCGTATAAATTGGAAATCACATTATTTACTCAGAATAAATTCAAAGAACTTAGGTGTTTCAGTTCCTTAACCAAAATATATAATAAAATAAATATCTACTCACATTCGCACATTAGCCATCGTTTTCACAAAGAAAAAATGGGCGAGAAAATACGCGTACTTAGATTAAACTTTTTATACTGATCTTTTCAACTACTAAGAAAATTCTGTCCCCTGGTCTACTGAATGGGTTGATGGTGTCGCGCTCTCGCGTACTAAGCTTCGAGAAAATGTTTATTGCCTCTTACTTTTACTCATTAAAGGTCTATAATTTATATAATTTTTTCAATTATCTTTCTGGAATATACAAGACCAAAAAACTGATTCCGTAAAAAACTACTTCTTTTTTACGGTGCCACTGTGCCACTAATTTTGTTTCGTCTCGGTTCTCCTCGGACATCTAGAAGTCTTTCAATAGAAAAATCGATAATCTCTTTTAGATATAATCTATTTATCTAAGATTTCCCTTAGATAATCTATTTAAAATATTTAAATATCTTTACATTCGAATCCCAAGAAGTGAATACGTCTAATATCTTTTTTTGCGTTACAATATATGTTAATGACACCGCCTTTTGCATTTGTGGCACCCAAGCCAAATTACTAAATAGCAATATCCAAAGTAGCCTCAATAGAGATTCCGATTGTGCAAAAGAGGAGCGAATTAAACCAAACACCAACACAAAACTATTTTAAGAGAGGACGAGAGAAATAGGAAATGTGTTTTCTTTCAAAGTTGCGGGTTGGCCTGAGTTACTTAATTTGTAGGTATGTATATGTGTACACAGGCAGGTATGTATACAGGCATTTACAAAAAGTACTTTTTTGAAATCAGGGTCCTCCAAAACGTGGTTCCCAGTGAAATTTGGACATCAAAGAGTTTGATGAATTTCTCATACACCTTTGTGTATGTAAAAACCAGACGGATTTGTGACATTTACTGTATTTGTAGGTTTATTACATTTCTTTCATTATACACTTAATTATATTCGCTACAAGTAGTACGTTCTAGACCTCCTGTGTCAATTATTTACTTATTTGATTACACAGCATATACGAAGTCGACCTGTTGGTGACCTGACCTTTTAATAAAGATTAATTACGGAATAATTAATTGCACATCGTACACGTACACCCGAGACATAATTAGCTGTTCTTTCACTGCATTGAGTTTTCATTATCTTGACGTTTTAAATGTTGCTGCTAAATTATAATCATATTTTTGTGAAGTTATTTCTATTTTCTATAGTTATTTTCCAATGAGTTATTTACAAAATGTTGATTTCATACTCATCAACCGCGTTTTCCGGTGTTGAAAATCGTTGGGCACGTAGAAATCATTTAGTAGCAAATCAGGACTATTCAATTTTAGAAGACATCAAAGGTTTTTTGAACAATGAAATTGCTATTTGTTTCAGCTCTCATTGTGGTGTGGGGAATACTCTCATACCCACACCACACAGCATTGTGCGTTGTTTAATCCGTATTTCTACGAATTATGCTGCCAAACCAGGCGCGTACGCCGTAAAAGATTTCGGGGTGTTTAACTAGAAACCCCCCTTCCTTCGAAAAATATGTTTTTTAAACCATTTTTTTTTTAGAAACTACCCCTCCGGAAAATTATTTCTGCATACGCCTCTGTGCCAAATAAATAGATGTATACCATGTAACTTATTTCTTTTTTTTAATAGGTTAAGATAATAAACGTCAAAATATGAATTACAAAGGTAATTGAATGTTTCAATTTTGTTTAATAAACACGCGCAAAACAAATTGCTATTGCTAGTAATATTAATTAGTTTTTGATTTTGTAATAATTTTGTAATAATGGAAGCTCTGTCTATTCTGGAATTGTAGTAATGACATCAATGTTCTGTTTCTGATTATGTCGAACGTGAGGTCGAGAAGTCATAGTGTCAAATACCTAATGCTAACTTATTATAATAGTTACCTAACCTGCAACCTAACCTGTTTAGAAGAGTTATTTACAGATTGGTTGTATTGTTTTGATGTGAGATTAACATATCCCAATTAATTACTGAATGCAATAAGCAATCCTCTAATAATTGATGAATATAATGAATAATCCTCTTATGTAATATAAATTGACTAATCAAATTTAATCCAATTCTTCAAATATAATTTAAGAAGTCAACAAAATCAATGTACTAATGATTAATTTACAAATAATATAAATATGAATTGGGAAATAAAATATAATTCGCTTAAAATAAAATCTCATATGGCGCGAATAATGTTCAAATGCACCGCAAGCATCATACATCAAATCCGCGCGAATAAAAAGCCATTTATACAAACTTGCCGGTTTTGCGCGCGCTTTATCTCAAAGCTCACCGCTGAATATGAGTTTTTCCAACAGCTGCTATACGGCATGTAGCAAGCTTTGTTCTTGAACATGAATGTGTATTACACAGATACAGAATGTTTCCGCATCGGGATATTTCTTTTGCGAATGCTTTTATTATCATTATTATTTTTAACTGCAACGTTTTTAGCGTTTACTTTCACCCTCCCTATTTTCAACAAGTCGTTAAGCTCCTTACTCTTTTGTGCTTTCGACGGATCTCCAATTGGTTATTAATTTTACGAATTTTAGCAGAAGGGGTTTGATGTAATGCTCCCCAAGATTTTGGTCTCGTAAAGCTACCATCCACCACCTTTTATGCGCACCACTACTTATGCTTTCGTCTACAAGACAATGCAATTTTGATCCTTAGAAATCTCAACGGATCAAAGAAATTTTTCTATTGGTCATCATTCTAGACTTCCTAAATATTTTATAGCAGAAGTTTAGCCACGCCCAACGTGCCGTCGATCTACAAAAGTTGTCACGGATGAGCTGACCACCTAAACTGGCTTCTTCTCAGCTAATTTCAGTTAAAAGCACCGGTGATCTTGTTCCGGTCATTTACGTGTGAGTACCTTCGCACGATTCGTTTGGCAATAATTCTCCATTATGTGACCAAATTTATACTTGAAGAGCGAGCAGAATTCGCACTCTTGAATCTGATTTTGTTTTAAGTAAGCGCCAGCGACAAACGCTTATTTTATTTAAATTTAAATTAAATTCAATTACAGTCAGTAGAGAAATTTCATAATACCAGATAAGGTATATAAATATATTACATTCATTATTTTCTGCTGTATCTTTCGTTCTCTCGTCACTCACTTCTAATTTCATTCAATATTTCATATTCCTTCCTTGACAAACTACTTCGTCAAGGAGGAAGCAGAAGAGGTCAACGTCAGAGGAAGAGGGAGACTAATCTCCCAGAGCACCAAGACAACGAGGATGGCAGAGATAGAACTCCAGAGGCACGGAAGATCACCACCGACGATTGTTCCGCTATTACTTCGGCGACAGCAAATAAAGCCTTCCTACGCATCAATCTCGTTTTCTTCTGTCAAAAATTACATCACATCATCAACAATTTATCATACCGTCACCTATGTATTTCGTACCTTGTGACACTACCCGGCTGAACGAACCTACAACATCTCCACTCAATCATTTACTTCTACCGACGTCCCGTAGAAGCAGATGAGAAGCCAAAATCTCATCAGAAGAACAAATTTATATTATAAATCAGATTATCACTAGTTCGTTAGTTTTTACTTCTTATTCTTATAATGGAAGATGATAATTGGAATCATCCTAACAAATCTTGAATTATAAATAGAAGCTATACATTGTCATACTATTTAAAACCGCAAATCGAGTCATAGATCTCAATATTTGTACAATAAACCAAATTATTTTAACTCAGTTATTGCATATATCTCTTTGTGTATGAGTACTTTATTATAATAATTAAGATCAGTGAATTTCTAACACAACCCTGATTTAACTCATGCAATGAGGCTTTTATGTTACAAACGATTAGAATAACAAAAGCAGTATAGTGATCAAAGGCATAACCTCGATCCTACTTTAAATTCTGTAACAGTTTCTGTAAAAGAATCCGTTATAATGGATCTGTAACGACAGCAGGAACGCCTTGTGGTAGATTAGTGGTAATTAGAAAATTGAGAATGATATTTAAAACTTTGATTAATAAATAATAAATTAGAAAAATAAAATTTTGAATTATTTATGGGCTTTAATTACTGGATTTAGATGGTAGGCACTCGCTAATATTCTGCGAGAGTAAATTTTCATTAATTATTAAATTGCAACCTGAAATCTTGAAAATAATTAAATAGGTAAAGTAACAACTGCAACGGGGAAATGGGACATCTGTGTAATACGTAAATATTTATAATAGGTAGTAATAACCTCAATTTAATTAAATTAATCAGTCAATTTTATAGTATAATTTTAGGTAACAATAATACGTCATAATTAGTTAAACGCCATGCGACGAACTTATCATAAGTGAAGGTGTATATCACTTGTTTACATAAAAGAATCATAATGAACTGTACTAGATAAATGTGTGAGCGGTTGTGATTACTGACATTGGATCAATATACATTTAGCGAAATTGTTTTCATATTATATCTCGTTTTTATTCATAATGTAGTATAGCTTACTTAAAATATACATACTAATGATTTAGGAATTTTCTTATTTAATTCAAATCAAATAAATTGACCACATTAATTTGTCTCCGATAGTGCATGTGCAGTACACATATTCTTGAAATTTTGTTAGGTTATATGGCTGGCTTACTGCGGGAACACATGAATATGGGAATACGGAACACATATTGGCCGCGGCTGCAGGCCGCTGCAATTGGTTCATGACGCTGGCCGTAACACGGGAACACAAATTCTTGAAATTTTGTTAGGTCATATGGGTGGCTTACTGCGGGAATACGGGAACACAGGAATATGGGAATACGAAACACATATTGGCCGCGACTGCAGGCCGCTGCAATTAGGTCATGACTCTGCCCGTAATACGGGAACACATATTCTTGAAATTTTGTTAGGTCATATGAGTGGCTTACTGCGGGAATACGGGAACACAGGAATACGGAACACATATTGGCCGCGGCTGCACACCGCTGCAATTAGGTCATGACGCTGGCCATAATACGGGAACACATATTCTTGAAATTTCGCAGGTCGCAGGTCGCGGTAATTAGGCCATGTCGCTGGCCGCGGATTTGATATCAAATTCAGGTTTATTTCACATCAGACTTAGCCACAGCGAAGCGTGGCCAGATTTAGCTAGTATTATTATGCAATATCAGTTTTAGCAATGCATATATTAAATATTAAAGTTATAATATTATATGAATATTAAAGTTATATTTCTTGAACACTGAGAGAGAACTAAATGAATAAATTCTTTGGATAGATTCGAGCAACTTCTAGAATCAAAGTTTGAAAGTTTTGCGAACATAAATAAAGACTTGATTATGAATTAATTTAATAGAAGTTCATTTTATGTAGCATGCAGTAAATTTATGCACTCTATTTTCATTTTAGAAAGCGCTCATCTTTCTACATAATATACAGCAAGTTAAATTAAATTTTCCTGAAGTAAACTCACTGGTTCAACATTAAAATACGTTGGTAATAGATACAGTATGAAATATATATATGAGGATTGTTTGAGGAAGTTATTTATTTTTCAGTAGTAATTATATAGATAGATATCCAAATCGTGATGGTTTTTGATCTCATTTATAAGTTTTTTGATCTCTATATTTGACCTGATCTGTTTATCTTTCATAATGTCAGCATATATATATATATATATATATATATATATATATAATATTATTTAC
>WYDF02290526.1:0-16298 GCA_009867245.2 Adranes taylori
AAGTGGATTCAGAGAAGGTGTCTCTGGTTTCCCTTAGGTCGGGTTAATGCTTGTGTGTGGTGCCACAAGCAAGGGCACCCTCTTGTATGGGATGTGACAATATAATAAAGCAGTAACAAATTAATAATAAATTGTTTTCCAATATGCCATTCATTTAAAAACCGATCACATGTTATATGAGTTCCGACGAAATAGGATACACTGTGTTGGAAAACTTTGTCGGAATCAAGTCAGATTTATATCGTATTATTTAAGATCTTGTTATCCATAAGTAGAAGTTTAAAATGAAAAGACAGGTTGCTCTAAGCAGGTAATGTTTTAAAAAACCAGCTACGAAGAAGGGTATAAATGTAAAATGCTTGAATACAATGTAATACACTCTTGTATGCACCCCATAGTATTATAAGTTAAACTAAAGTCATTTCGTGCATTGTGATCACAGAAAGAATATATTTAAAGCCAATTAATTACTGCTCAAGTAATTAGTCTTTACTAAGTTTAGCGTAAACGTGTATTGTAGGTAACTAAACAATCTCTTTTGTGCACGAAACATCTTAACGTTTCCTCAAGGAGATTTAAGCTCTTAGACAATATTCCCAATTTGTATGTTAATGATAGCCATTGGCGTAATGCGATGAAATAAGAATTCAACTTTTACTAATAATTTATAAGTTATTTATTAATTTGCAAGAGTTTTGATTTCTCACTGTAAGTTTGAGTGAAAACACAGCAATCAATTATTTGTTTATTAAACTTTATTCCGAGTAAAGAATCATTATTGCTTTGCAAAGTAAGACAAGAATTTTTAATAATATTTTTTTATTTGTAATTTATTGATATATATTTTAATTAAATACCTAATATTTGTAGATGATGCATAATAGAGAAATAATAATTTTGGCGACATTTGTTATTTAACCTTCTTATATACTAACTTGATTTATTCTTAATACGATCAATTTGATATGCTTATCTATATCTATAGATGTTCATAAAAATAAATTACTTTTAAAATTGCTATTAAATGTTTGACACTAATAAACATAATATTTTTCTAAATGATTTAAAATTATACTTGGATTATAGTTGGATTGGTTATTGAATGTCTCTGCATCAATCTTCTCGACCAAGCGAAATATTGAAATATTATCAGCTTTACTCAATGTGATGAGCTTGTATTATGAGGGCTCCTAATGCCTCGGATATTTCTAAGTATTCCATGAAACAATTGATGCGCCTATGTGCTTACAATATCAGAAATTAACTTCGAATGAAACGAACAAAATTGTCGGTAAATGATAAAAGAAGCATGTTTTCAACATCGACGAGGAGAAATTTAATTCGGTGGAATTGATTAGTTCTCTTCTCTTTTTTAGGGCTATTCGTCTGTAAGCAGAATCCTTTCATAGGAGTATCTGAGATTTTCTTTATTTGGATAAGAGCTGTATTATTTACTTAACTCGTCAATTCTTTCTCGCACAATGTGCGAAATTACTCGATATTGTTTCGATACTTTGCACCATTTAAACGACAAAGCTATGTACACAAGTATTCTGTTTTTAAGACGAATTGGTAGTGGAACTCTAATACATTTAAAAAAATATTCTAATTAATACTCTTTTTTAATAATTTTATACAGTAATACTTGTTAATTCAAAACCAAAATGTACATAATATATGATTCTCCCGAGAGAAAACCCCTAGATGATAGCAAATGTCAGTATGAAACAAAAACTTCGTATGGACCTAGTTCTGGAAACAAATCGCTTTTATTATATACAACGTAAAGCAAAAATTGATCTATTTCGCTTTGATTACCTTATTACACGCCTAATCAATTCAAATATACAGGGTTATTTTAAAAGATGGATCCAATTTAATGAATTTATACTTAATGAAGTATAAATTACATATGAATAATGTACATACTAATAAAAAGTTCAAAAATTTTTAAACGCAAATTATAAATGTTCAATATGTCGCCCCTTCGCTGCATCGCAAACATCTAAGCCGTAGCTACTCGTCCCATACGCGAGAAAGCATGTCTTGTGTTACTGAGTGCACCGCAGCAGTGATACGGTTCCGCATATCGGTCAGTGTTGTTAGTAGAGGTGGGACGTACACAGCATCCTCAAGATAGCGCCACAAGAAAAAGTCACATGGCGTGAAGTCTTGTGAATCTTCGGTAAGTTGAGGAAAAAGGCATTGTTCCAACATGTCTAGGTACGTTATTTCACGTACAGTGCTTTCTGCAAAAATGAATGATCCATAAACGTTTGTCCGTTCTATGTCACAGAACACGTTTAGGTACGCCGAGTCTCTCATGTTATGATGTTGTACGGGGGTTTTGCAGATCCCCTATGGAGCATTGTGTCTATTTACTTTTCCACTAAGATGGAACGTAGCTTTATCGCTAAAAATTAAGCGCGATTGTAACGCGTTACCCTCCATCATTTCTAGCATATCACCACAAAATTCAATTCGCTTTTCTTTGTCATTCTCAAGGAGAGCCTGCACAAGTTGTAAGCGGTAGGGCTTGTACAGCAAACGCCATATCAAAACTTGCCATACTGTTGGGTATTCCCACATATAGTTGGGGGTGGGGTATTCCTAGTTCTATTGATTGACTTTCTTGGACTACGAAGAAAAGTGTCTTCTATTCGTCTGACGTCATCCTCCTACACACGCGATCGGCCCGAGAGTTTTCCTTTGCAGACACATCTAGTTTGCTGAAACGGCTTAAACCAATGGCGTATGATTTTCCTAGTTGGTGGTTCAATGCCAAATCGGAGACGAATTGCCTTCTGCACGGTAACTGTCGATTCACTTCTTGCTAAATCAAGAACGCAGAAGAATTGCATAGAAGCCATTTTACACACAATTGACAGTGACTCTGTCACAAAAGATATGTCTGCCTATTGGTGCGAGTACCCCAGTCGCCTTTTACGAAACTATCGCCGCCCTAGCGGTGGTAAACAACACTTTGGAACTTCCTTTTTCGTTCGGTATGTAGATGCTCATATCCGATTTATATTTCGGAAAATACAAATTAATTAAATTCGGTGCATCTTTTTGAATAACTTTGTATTAACTGTTGTTTAGGGTAATAGTCAATTATATAGAAACGGAAAACTGTAGAATATTGTTTCATACATTTGCATTTAATATTTTGCAGTGTTTAGTAAGTTTATAGTAAACATTACGAGTCTTTTAAAATACAAGTTAACGGTTGACTTAGAAAAGAGGGTTAATCGAGCATAAACCATCATTTTACTCATTTATATCATAGTTAAAGATTAAAAAGAAATATTTGGGTCCTGTATACGTGATAAGTTTGACACCAAGATTAAAAATAGGTCAATGACAATGACATTTATTAACTTACAACAGTATCAGCTTATCCACCTCATAAAATGTAAACTAATTGCACGTGCTGGTATATTTAGTCTGGCTAACCATGGAGAAATTTAAGATATTTAGATTATAATTAATTTGTGGTTGTGGAGGCAACGATATCTAAAAAATCCCCAATTTGTTTAAGATATTTAGGTTTTAACTTCCTCTGAAATTTGGTATTATTATAAAAGGAATTATTTGTGATATCATAATGTAGACGACTGTACAGGAACTTACTAAGAAGGATTTAAATATTATTTTATTACTTACATATCGCCTAGTACTTTCTACTGGTGAAATTATCCGAAAGAATTTTGTCCATCTGACATTGGAACCTAAAATCTTTTATGTAGTACCATCTGTTTCAAGATCAATTTACTCCAAATTTTAAATGTCCGTTAACTCGCTTAATTATTAAACATTCGTTCTACACTAAAAGTTTTAAAAGATTTACATTTGCCGTTTTCAATCAACTGGGCATCATATCAAGGTTTGTTTTAAAAAATAGTGCAACGTATGTATAATTTTTATTATAGGAAAACATATTTGAAATAAAATTGAAAAAGCGTTTAAATACACTCTAAATGAAAAGTTTTTTTTTAATTAGAAATGTAGCAACGTTATATGCTTTTTAGATTTGTCCATGAGTAATATCAGTAACAAGCGATGATGGAAAGAGATTAACAAATCATACAAAAAATCCTGCAAAGCTTTCAGCAAACCATTTTGAAAATGAATATTTCTCTAAGGATTCCCTGCAGCAGTCGTAAATCTTTTCTAATTGGAAATTCTGCGTTTTCCGTCGATATTAAAATATAGAAATATATTTTTACTTGTCGACTGAAGATATATACTCCTTTTTTAAATATACATTTCTGTCAAGTTTTTTGTTAGTTATTGAGCTTTCAGGAATTACTAATTACGCTTTGTCTATTTAAATTAAAATTCTGCAGTTTTAGTTCAATAGTAAAATAAGCTATACGCAGGGACGGATTGCGGTGTGGAGAAGGGGGTGCTTGTGGAACCCCAAACACTAGTGTTTAGATTTTTTAGTTATAGTAATACAAAAAATCTACACTAAGTGTTCAAACCATTGAACAGGGAAAATATTGAATATTTTTTAAATTATAGTTTTGTAATATATTATTCATTTGTTCATTTAAATACAGCGTTGAGCCACAAAGAAGGAGATACCTTAAGGATGAGAAGCTGATACTCCAAGATACTTGCGCTGGACGCATGCACGCAACTATTTTTTATAACAGTAACGTTATTTAACACCTAGTGAAATAACTAGATAATCTGAGTTATGGCTCTTATGATCCTTCATATTTCACTGTTATTTGCATTCATACTTAATCACTTAGTTTCCCAGAAGTGCAGATAAGAGTTATGATTAAAATTCAAAAAGTCTGTGAGAAAGAATTCATATTCAACATAACATTTCAGGAATATATATATATATATATATATATATATATATAAAAGTTAAAAGGCACTTCAATGTGCTTGGTCCATATATCCCGTTTAATAAAGAAAAACCACTCTTATTCGAACTGAATCAAGCACGAAGATATTAGAAGACATCTATAATTTTTATAGTTCCAAGATTTCATCTTAAGAAATATCTAACTAAATTCAATAAGTTTATTAACAAGAGATATTTAGATTTAGGTTTAGAAAAATCTAATTGGATATACGACAATAGGTAAGTATTGATATCAAAACATATAGTAGGAAGAATGTTGTACCATCGAACCACTGTACCTTGGAAGATTCCCGTTTTTAAACAAACAAACGCCATCTAGTAGCTATTGTCACCACTATCTGGTCACAACTATTAAAGAGGCAATCTATTTCTATTGAAACTGTTGTTGTGGTTGTTAGATATCGCGAAAATCACGTGTATATATATTTCTGATTAGTGAATATTTTTGTGAGAGAATAATTAGTGACCTAAAACATTATTGTCAGACTACAGAGAATTGTTTTAGGTAGTAATTACTTTCACGTAAATATTTTAACATATTACAGTAACCTTAGAATGTATGTAGCCCTAACCTAAAAATATCAGTAAATGTTTTTAACCTGTTGTGTACTGTATTATACAATGGAACATTGTAGGTCTTGTACCTTGGAACATTCCAAGGTACAATATTTTGTATTAAATTTAGTATTTGATAAATCATTTTGTTAATTAATAAAAAAATGCTTCTCATAATTCAATATTCGAAAACATGAACAGTGGTATTTGCTAATGGTATTTTCCTTGTTACAGACCCAAAAATATTGAAAAAGATATTGAAAATGCTGTAAACGCTGTGATTATGAATAATATCACATTTCGGGAGACGGTGTAGTTTTTAATGACAAACTCTGTACGCTGCATCGTTTTGTCGAAGCCATAAGGTCCCATGAATCTGACAAATTTGAATATAAACCAAATAATCCAGTCCAAAAGGTTTTTACAGACATTATAGAACTAGCACTCTAAAGCTACGTAAAGCAGGCCGCTCGCATGCACTACGGCTTAACCAAGATAGAAATGCGGAAATTGGCCTTCGGATATGCCAATATTAATAACCTTAGTAATCCTCACAGGTGGAATGAAATTCAGCTTCCAGGTGCTGAGTGGATGAGAGGATTTCAAAAAAAAAATTCAACGTCCAGATTTCCTTAAGGAAACCTGAATTAACAACTTTAGCTCGTTCTACCAGTTTTAACCGGCTCAACTTGAAAACATTTTATGAAAACTTGAAGAAAGCTCGAAAAGTATGGACCATTTCCCCCACACTGAATTTTTAATGTGGACGAAACCGGTTTATCTAGCGTCCATGTTCCACCCAAAATTTTGGCTCCTAAAGACATAAAACATTTTGGCAGTGAAACTTCAAGTGAACGAGGCCTAACTGTCACTTCAATAGCAACGATACACGAAGTTTTAAACCATCTACCACCAATGTTCCACCATTGTTCCACCAATGTTCCACCATTTTTCCAAGGGACCACATGCTAAAAGGTGCTCCTGTTGGTGCTCCTGCTGCTCCTGGTGGATAGTAATCCATCTGGATGATCGAACGAGAACCTGTTTCTGTAGTGGTTTGAATTTTTCATTGATCATGTCAAACAATCTGAAGAAGATCCTGTATGGCTGCTTCAAGACAACCATGAAAACCATGTCAGCGTAGCTGTAATTGAAAAGGCTCGAAGTTTTGGTATGAAGATGTTAATCTTTCCTCCCCATACTTCACACAAACTGCAGCCATTTGACCACACATTATTTGGATCTTTTAAAACAAATTATAATAGAGCAGTTAACGACTGGATGTCTTTGAATGTAGGCAAGCCATTATCGATCTATGATGTAGCAAAAATTACAGGAAGAGCTTTTCCACTTGCATTCACTAGCAAACATATTTTGAGGCAACAGCAACAGCCACGTAAGCCAACCACTAAAGACAGAAAAAAAGGAAAATGTGCAATCCTAACCCAAACACCAGAGAAGATTGAAATAAATGACACACCATTGAGACCACCCAAGGAAAACCAAAAACACAATATAAGAAAGGATAATATTAAAAGGAACCTAATGGCAGGACAGGAAAGTGACGATGAAGATAATATGTCTCTAAGGGTAAAAGATGTTCCCGCTCTCACAGATGTTGCTCGAGAAGTTGGGCAGCACGTAGCAGTTCTTTATCAAGGTAATGTTTATCCCGAAAAAATGTTTGACTATAATAATGAAGGCGCCACTATTTCTTCGATGGTACAATATCTTAAATCATGGAAGTGGCCAGAGAAACCAGATGTTCTTGCCTATCCTTGGGAAGATGTACTTGGTTCGCTAAAACCTCCTTTACAAGTGTCAAAGCGAGGTTTTTATAGGATTCCAGAACTTGATAAATTAACGTAGAGGTATTTCTAATACTATATACTGAATTTATTTGTTCATTTGAATTTTTGTTACAATATAAATGTTATTTTGTTTATTCAATACATTCTTGATAATACATATATTTAGTAATGTTCAGAGCCTGTTCAAAGGTACACGATCAATGATCATGTACCATGGAACATTTTCAGTCAGCATATACAAAACACTCTGTAGACAACTGTTTTTAAATTAGACTCTCAAAAGTGATTTGTAATAATTGCAAAATGATTGTGCTATATGGCAAAAAATAAATAGTTGTAATATTTTGACCAGAACTCTTTAATACATTGTACAATCTGAAAATTGTTCCAAGGTACAACACTCTCCCCTACTTTTATATCATCATATCAATGTCAATTTTTAATGTGTATATTACCTGAGCTATCGAACAACAAATTCATGTTTATATTTGATACAATTAAGGATGTGTATGTTTGTATCTATCACACGTTAAAAACATTGTCTTTTAGGTCAAGTATAATGACTTCATATGTATCGCAAGTGGTAAAATGAAATAAATCAAAACTCATAACCAGAGGTACAATATACAATTCCAATGTATTAATTTAGCATATATCACGTTCAACTTTATTATTGTTAGATTCATATTTAAGACTGAGTTAACATCAAGATAGTTAAATAGGTAACTAAATTTATCAGTTGAGATTATTTATTAATAAAGATATTTTTGTTAGCATCTACTCTGTGCGTTTCATTTGAACAACGTTGATCTAGCAAGGCTCCATAGTAATTAGACTACTCTCTAGTTACGATTCGCAAAACTGTAATTAAATACTACCCTTTTGTAAACGAATAAGGTATACTACTCCCGATATGGTGAGTGATAGTTATTAGAAACAGAAATCATGTCGGTTCCGCTTCTCAAAATTTTTGTATAGAAACGTATAATAAAAGAATCAAAATTAGCAGTATAGCAGTAAAACTAGCGGCATGGCGGGTTAAAAAATTTGAAATAAATGCGAAATCCTCTCCGAGCTTGTCAAGTTTCCGTCGAAAGGTAGGGAAAAAATCTCTGTTGAAATTTTTCTGGTTCATCTACTGCCAATAGTTGTAATATTTTCATTTTTAATATATACATGTATTTCTTAGCGTAAATAGCATTAGGGCTACCCCCCGCGGTACCTGTGGGTTTAAACTTGATCATTTTTTTCCGGAAAGGAGATATTAAAATTATCAATACAGTTCTGTAAAAAAAACAGGAGCACATGAATTAACATCAAGATAGTTA
This sequence comes from Adranes taylori, assembly GCA_009867245.2. Classification (NCBI taxonomy): domain Eukaryota; kingdom Metazoa; phylum Arthropoda; class Insecta; order Coleoptera; family Staphylinidae; genus Adranes; species Adranes taylori. The sequence goes on from WYDF02290526.1 coordinate 8,580, forward strand.
AATAGGACCAATCAAGTTTACTAAACTAGTTTACAAATTTACCAATCCTTTTTGGTGTTATGGGTGGACACAACTTAAAAATTTACTATCATTTAGAATCTTTTCAATTCACAGCTTTACATCAAGACACAGATGATCAAAAAAACCTATGTTGACAAAAACGTGTGCAAAATTGATAAAGATATTGTCGAGACAGCTGTTAACCTTCGTATTTTGAGCATTTGTTTGAATAAATCCATGCAGATGATGTATCTGTGTCCTAACTTAATATTTGTCAAAATTACTCAAGATTATCTAAGAATATATCGAAATCTCCACTGGGAGAGCGATAAATACAAATACGAGGGTTGCTGCTTTAATTTCGGTATAGACGCAAACAAAATATTTTGAATTCAAAAAATGGATTTATTGCTTTTCAAAATATTTCTCCCTGACAATGTACACACTTTTTTAGGCGATTAAACTAGTTGTCGTAACATTTTCTCCTCTCCGAATATGGCACGCTCATTACAGCATTTTCAAACGCATCAACTGCATCTTCTAGCAACTGATTTTTAATTTTTGCTCATGTATAAAAGTCGTTTGGATTTAGATCAGGCCTGTATAAAGTATGGGCAAGTAATAACACCTTGTGTGTGGTTAAATAATCAATTGTAATTAAATAAAGCAAATCGTGTAGGAGGTTGCATTGTCCTGGTACAAAATGAGGCGATATCTTTCATTGGGTTTTCTCATTTCAAAGAAAACTTCTGGTAAGCAAATAGTTGTGGACCATTCAGCATTCACAGTTCTGCGATTTTCTAAAGGAATAGTAGCGACATGCTTAGTTTTCGATACAAAACAAGCAAACATTTTCTTCGATGAGATGCTTCGACTGCGACTAACTTTTGTTGGATTTGCTTCATCTTGAAACACCCAAACAGCGGATTGCTGCTTTGTTTCAGGTTCATAAAAATATATGCAACTTTCATCACCACTATTGATGTAGTTAACCGAATTTGACGTACATAAGTTGAATCGTCTAAGTGTTTCTTTGCACCATTTGCCTCGAGCCTGTTTTTGATCTAGAGTTAAATTATGCGGTATCCACGAGAACATATTTTTCTAACAGCTAAGTGATCAATCAAAATTTGATTAATCTATTTCATATCAAGGCCTAAGCAAGTCTAAATTTCCCTCGATGTCACATGCCGATCTACCATTAACATTTCTCCCACATGATCAATGTTTTCTGCCATTTTTGAGGTTGTTGGTCGACATTCACGAAATTAATCACTAACACTGCTCCGACCAAATTTAAATTCTTGATACCACCGAAACACCGTTGTGCTTGATGCCTCGTCACCAAAAGTAATTTTTAGATCACCCAAATGCTCTTTCACTTTTCTGTAAAGGAAAATAAAACAGAATCATTGCTCGAAAATGCTCACAATTTAAATCCATATTTTCTTTCCGATTATACTTATTTTAAAATTACTCGGACTCATCACTATATTAAACATATGTCACTTGTGTTTATCACAACAAATGTCAGAGTTTACAAACAAGTACAGTGTTGCCATATCCCGACAAAAGCAGCAACCGTCGTAATAAATAGATCATAACACTTATAATAGGCTGCAGATACTTACAGTCTTTGTCCAGCGATAGCTTATCAATATTACCTATTTTTATAGAATCGTTGTCATCTCTACATACAACCATAGTGTCACCATGTACGATAAAAATGTTTCTAACATCATCCTACCAAAGTGGGCTGGAAAGGGTTATTTATACATGAAGCAATTTTAAAGCTTCATGTAATATTTATTGCTTGTCAATCATGGAATCATGCAAAAGAAAGCTGTTGACACTCATTAAGATAAGAAAAATATCTTACATAGGATACATCCTACGCAACGATAAATACCTACTGCTACAAAACATAATGCAGGGCAGAGTAAAGGGGAAGAAAGGTATCGGCAGGAAGAAAAAATCCTGGCTCCGGAACATAAGGGAATGGACAAATCTTAGCGTCGGAGAACTGTTTCATGTTGCAAGAGACAGAGACGCATTTAGAAAAGTGGTCGCCAACCTTCAATGAGAAGAGGGCATGAAAAGAAGAAGAAGAATCATGCAGAAGCTTTTGTATACAATCTTCTTTCATTAATAAAATTTTATGAGTTTTGCATACTATTATAACTCTGTTGCTTGATATTTTCCTTCTATAAATTGAAATGACGTACAAAATTCTCAATTCTAGATAGAAAACCTTTTCCTAACTATATTATTTATTGCAATAGCGACAAGGATTCCCACAACCGTGAATGATTCTATAAAACGTATACTATAAAAATCGAGCAACCGAAACATTTTGAATGGTCGCAAACTTTAAATCGACTTTCACAACTCATAAAAAAAGACATCATTCATCTTATACATTTAAGACAGATATTTTTTGGGCTATGTATGAAAAATAAACGTTTGCAACATGAAACTTGGATGACGAGATTGCGAGAGACGGCAAGAATAAAAAGTCAGAAGTCTGTGATGCGAGCGTTATCAAAGATAGATAAAAACGTTTCCTCTTTTTTTGCTTCTTTCTATAATAGCGGTGTACATTTTACATATCTGAGTGTAAAAAAAATATTAAAGACGAGGGAAATATTTTCTGCAAAACGTTTCTTAAGTGTAATCATATTGCGAATTCTTAAGCGTAGCCATTGAAATTTTTTGTAAATAATAAATTTGATGTATGACCTCATGCAGTGTAATCTACATATGCTCCATTTGATTTTCAGCTATCAATAATAAATCAAAGGAAATCCATATTGTCGCACCCCGTAAAGTAGGGTAGTGACTGGGTGTTCAATTCAAAGGTATAAGAGGATTTAATCTTAGAGTTGTACTCGAGAAATAAGTTAAAGATCCAAATTAAGTTAAACAAATTTAATGAAACAGTTAGTTGGTTTGACAATACATTATTTTAGTAAAATGTATAGCGACAATTAATTCAAATAAAATTTATTCGGCCAACAATTTTTTATAATCATTCACCTTAATGAGTAGTAATCACATCTATACAAAGTTAAAGTTAATTAGTAACAAAATAAATGAGTATTTAAATTTATTGCATTTTGATGTTTCAATCAAATCCTTGCACAATTAATTGAATATAATATTGTTAATAAAAAGATGTTACATTCTCGTGTCTATACCGTCCAGTATGAACGAAAAAATAAAGTCGCGGACTAAATTGCGTTTTTTTCTGAATGTTAATTAACAGCGCTGGAACTAGAAATGTTCTGACGTGCTCCCATTCGGACGCTGCTATTGGGGGGGGGCGGGGGGGCGGGGGGGGGGGGGGGGCAAGCTTAGCGACTTGTCACAGAGATCTTACTGAACGACAGAATAAAAACGCTCCTTGGAAATATATCCTCGGGCGCCAGGTCAGTTTAACGCAAGACCGCATGTTGGAACTGTTGTTGAGGTCCCTCTGGTCCTCTGCCGCTTACTAAGGGCACAGGTAGTTCCGAGCCTTATGAGTTGCCCCGATGTTCATGATCTTGCCACTAGTAAGTGAAACAGCACTGAAGTTTTAATACAGCCGTCTATTGCTCTTTACACACAATACAAACAGAGACAGGAAACATTAATGCACAAATGTTAATGATAAACAAATACATAAAAGTCAAATTAATGTCGCAGTAATGGCGGTTAAATGAAATATATATATACATATATATATATATAGCTCAGCGGTATACATAATAAAAGCGACGCATATGAAATAATAGCGGTACATGTAAAGCAGTGCGGTGATAAAATAATAACAAACCAAATATGGAAAGCGTGTACAGGCTAGCAATAATACAACGGGGCGGGAGGTAAGTTTAATACATGCAACAACAACGCAAAAGCATAATATGAATTACAGGAAAGATAGGTAGCCTTGAAAACTACTAGGATGCGTACTAGGATGGAACAGGAAAGAATTACTACGACACGTAACGGTGTGAGGACACTAACGTCACGTTGTCATGTGCTTACAAGTGACTGTGGCCACAAATCCGCAGTGTACACTCTCGGTAAAGTATAGGTTAAAGGGTAGGTAGTAAAAAAGACAAAGCTATTCAAACATACATGCAATTCAATCAATCAAGATATGGTATACAAAATCGCTCACCAAATATATTATTATCCCCGCGACTGTCGCTCTGGCTGGTGTCTCGGTATGGCTGGCTAGGCTTGGCTTGGCTACCTTAGCTGGTCGTTCTACTGCTAATTGCTGCTGCTGGACGGCCTGTCGTCGAGTTCGCAAAGAACTAAATAATTCTGTACAGATTCTCGCTATTTATAGACGAGAGCTTTCGGTCAAGTTTTACTGTCCGGCACGGGTCATGTGAAGCCACCCACACGACATTCTATTCTGGGACACGGGTCCTCTCACATAATTCCCTACAAATCTCGGCATTGTCCGTACCATCAATGTCGACATAACACACAGCCCCACTCTAGCGGCTTTCTCACGCTTATAATAGAAACAACGGACCAGAAGCAGTGGTAGCGAGACAGATCCAGGTAAGTCCAGCCATCATATCATATATGACAAACGCATAACGTGTATAAACATAGCGACGGTACATTAAGCGACAGCTATCTTTTTACCTCTGCAGCATCTAATATATGGTGAGCAGCTAATGCGGCGCGTACGTGACTTTTATTATTGTTTACAAATAATACATGCGTTCAATTTGTTGTTAATATATGTCCGGAATTCGTTTAATTAATTTGATAGAATTTAATTCTCATGAAGAATATAACGTGCTCTGTTACAATGTTCCTTATATTGATTCTCTGAGGAATGTTTTTTTAGCCGCCCCTAATTAGAAACTAGAGCCTTTCGCCTTGACATTGGCTTGACTTTACTGATGGAAAGCAGTCAGTTTTCATTTTAACTAGCGCGTGTGCCTTACTTACAAAATGCTATATTTTTCTCATACAGAATTTGATTGTTTAAAATATTAAGGTTGCCAGCTTAGATTTGTATTTTAGTAATTTCTAATGTATGGTAATATTTAATAATAATTACGGTTGCCAACTAGCTGTGCTTAGATTTTAATTTCAATTTAACTTTATAATTTCTGGTACGCGGTAATATACCATGTACAAAATGTTTCATAGGTTTGAATGTTGATAAATCTTGTTTGTGTAAACACATAATGCTCACACATGAGCCTCAAGGGTGGAAAGAAATAATTTATTTGCTGATAAAGCACATATATCGATATTTATAGGTAAACACTTGTAATACGCAATTACAATGTACTATAATAATGTTTAATGGTTTTAGTATTTATTCGCCATTTTAATTGACTGACATTTCTTTTTGAAAGTTATAATTCTTTTTTTTTTTAGATAGATCCATACCATTGCATTATAAAAGTTAAGATAAAAGAGTAGCGAACTTGGTATAAAATTATTTGTTAAAATTGTTATTCGGTTCTATTTTTAATAAATATAATTAAAAAATTGAAATTGAAGCTGATCAAGTGCTTAAGGGACAAAGTAATACATATTGCTTGATAATCAGCGATGCCATCTACGATTGTAAGCCGATATCAAACCAAACTAGAAAATGTATCTAAGCTCAGTCATGATTTGAAGATCCATGAAACATATAGTATCACTGTATTATTGTGGACATGCAAGGTTTTCTTGTACCCAAGAAGTGATTTGAAAAACAGGCTCACTATTACAGAATTGGATATTCAAAAGGTTCAATGCTTGCATCGAAAATGTTGAATAATTTGTTATTTTTATGTAAAAGTTTAATACCTACAAGCGCATTGAAACGTGAAAAAGAAACGCTTGGAAGAGATATTTGTGTTATATACTGATTGCAATAAATCTGGAGTAATATACTGATTTTCCAGGATTCGTGGAATTATTTTTGTCGCTATGTCCATATCATAGAAATGACGACTTTATTATATGCGCACATTAGAAAACGTAAAAACATTATATGATTACATTGACAATACCGATAAATTATACGCAAAAATTACGTTAGATATTTACTTATTACGTATTGTTAATGAAATATGTAAATAAAATAAATATGTATAGTCGTATATTTATTGGTTTCATTTTATTGTAAATAAATCTTTATTTGGCTAAAATCGGATGAGTAGTCATATTGATACAATTAATCTGATTAAATCATCTGGTTTTATTGCAAATGAGGACTAAATTACATCTAGTTAAGAGACCATTTAGTTTCAAATCGACCAAGTGACTTGGGCTAGAGATACGGCACAGGGTTAAATATGCGGTACACTGATTCGGTGCAGTGGCACTGACTTTTTGGAAGTCCCAAATTTTCAACATATACTGCACTTATCTCAACTGTCATATTGGATTTTATATATCCTATGTGTCAAAATCAAGTGCCAAATGACATGGCTGGAGACGGGGCGTAGACGGCGTATGAACTGAGCAAACTGAGTAAAAAAGCCGTAAATCGAGCCCGAAGCGTTCTCCAATATTGTAACTCATCAGAAAAGTTAGTAATGGTGAATGCGACCTAAAGCGACGGAAGCACTCACCAATATTAATATATTATATCAAACATGTAATTGGAATAGTGGACGCGCCGTGACTCTACTGAGGACGAACGGGAGCACAATAGGCTATGTTCCTGTACTGAGGATATATGCTTGAAATGTGTGTCTATTGTTGAAGATAATGGCGATATTGTCCATCCATTTAGTAAGATCGAATATGTGAAATATACGTTCTTATGTCATGAGAATAAATATATGCAATTTTATTCGCTGTCACCAAAGTATATTTGAAGAGGCGGCGATGATAATCTTCACGAGCAGTCCTTTTTCCTCGGAGGTAATAGGTCGTCGCCTGGAGCTGTTGAAGGAATCTTCAGACCAATTGTTGCAGGTGGATCTTCTGGTTGGCTTGGCAGTGGAATTGTTACGGATAAATCTGCCAAAAGGCGCTGTGTCCGTGGACAACATAGCTCGATGGATCTATTTGGAGTGGTTTCATTGACATTAACGTTGGTTTTGTGCGATTGTCGCTGCTCTTAGAACTTTTTTTGACAGCGCCATCTCTGATAAGACACAATTAATTGAAAAAGTTATAAAATGTATGTAAGAGAAAACGAATAGAAAAAATGAAAATAAGAAGATCATTAATCCATAACTTCCAGATTCTATTGAAGTTATGGATGTCGTGTAATACTTAGGTTGCTATTTAGAATTTTATTGTGGATATTGAATAGACAATAATAACGATTTCTTTTAAATTATTTGACATTGCACAAAATTGTATCCTGGAACTACCCAAATAAAAATTAAGAAATTAATAATTAGTAGTTGGAAGCATTGTCACCTTTTAACTTGAAATAATTTATTTAAGTTTTAATCCAATATTGAAATAATTTTTTTTTATTTGCAGGTAATTATGAATTCATGTTTCTTCATATTACACATCATGTAATTTAGGTAAGTTAATAACATTTTATGGAAAGTATTGAAGATACATATATTTAAATTATCTACAATGGTTTGTGATCTGGCATAATTTATTTGAAGTTGATGATGACATAACTATAATCAACTAAAATAATAATTTATAAAGTTTCATAAATAAATATATAAGTTCAACTTGATTTTCAAATCATGTATACATGATTATTAATGGTACAATGTGAAAAAATAG
>WYDF02290537.1:0-16297 GCA_009867245.2 Adranes taylori
CGGACGAAGGTCACGAGGAAGATCTCCAACCCGATGGGTAGACGGAATCACAAGCTTGACTGGACATTCTCTGCACGCGGCCACAGAACTAGCCCAGAACAGAAAGGAGTGGAAAATTACTACAAAAATGGTAGAAGCATTTTTGTGAGGGTAATAGCGCCACCAAACCCTTGTGAGGGTAGTAGGACCGAGGAGAGAGAGAAGAGAGAAAATCTACTAAACTTTGTAGTAGGAAACTAAAGACATACAATTATAAACAAATTAAAATTAGTCTTCTATACATCTCCTCACAGTCCCTCAGTCCCCTCGCAGTCACACTCTTAAAAAACTTGCAGTAATATTTATGTATTGCTTGGACACACAGAGCTCAGCCGTCCGCTGAAGGGTTGAAACGTTATACTTTAAATTTTTTACCAGTCTGAGAATGTCCCAACCCACACTTTCTAAACTTAGGTCAACAAACAATAAAACATCTCGACTTATTTTTTGATTGTCCAAATCTTATTGTAGGTATATCGTAACGTAGTTATAATATGAGCGTTACTCGTTTATTAAGTTATTATAAATACAAATCTATTAATCATTTGAGGTGTTGATTGTTTGCAATTTGCTTGGGTAATTTATTTCCATGCATTTTCATCGATATTATATGTTACGTGTGTGTTGCGCTCAAAATCTCTTAATTGCGAAATTATGATGTAGTAAAAATATTTTAGAATTTACATGCTATTAAAACTAGCTTTTAATAGCTGAAATCCTTTAGTTAATGTGTATTTTACAACGTCTGTATTTTTTTTTATTTTGCCATTACATTTTCTTGGCGATTGTAAGGATGCATATAAATTGTAACTGTGTTAATAATAAAACGCTGTTATGGTACCTATTTTCCGGTAAACATAGTTATTGAAAAACTATAAATTTTCTGTTGTGAACTGCACCATAACGCATCGCAAAACTCTAATTATAGGTTTTTAGTATATAAACTTGTTACTTAACTTTTTGAAATGAATATCTTCTGTTATATACTAAAAGTGTAAAAGCGTGCGACATGTGACTACATGGAAAATTTTGAAAGGGTCCTTTCTCGAGTAAATGACAGTTCCCCGACAAAGTTAAGAATATGCCCTAGTTGAAATTTGGAAATTACTAAAATTCTCTACAAGATTTATATCGACCATTTTTTTCGAAAAAATCATTTCCAAAAAAAATATGAATTTTTGAAAAATAGAAAATGATTATGAAATTGGCAATTTTCTATAAATCCAAGAAAAAAGAGTTTCCATCGCACAATTTGTATTTACTTGCCAAAATAAATTTAAATATAGACAAATCCATAATTTCCAAAAAAAATTCTAAATTTTGCCTTATGGAAATTTCATGAAAAAGAGGGCGAGTCTAGAAAGTAGATTTCTAACATCACTAGCGCTCAAATGATAGCTAAATAATTGGTACACAGTGTTAGGAGGAAATCTGTTTTGAAGAAAACAAGGGAAGGTGGGTAAAAATGGTCTCAAATTTGGACCACCATAAAATCTATGATCCAAAAGGACCGACACGGAAAGCAAATTAATTTAGATCATTTACAAAAATTTAAAACATAGTTGGCCACAAAACAGATCCCTGAAGAATATTTAGTGATATTTAGTGGTAGTTAGTGGCATATGTAGCCACTAATTTTCAAATAATTCCTCTTTAATATTCATGTCCATTCTCCAAGTGTTGTTTGCTTTCAGCCGACAAACGTCACACAGTCATATTTTTTCTGGTCTTCTCAACTATTTCCACGTAGCAGTAATAGTTCTAATCAACACTCGAAAATGTGTTTAGCATTTTGCGTAAGACGAGAATTTACTTAACACTTGCTAGTATCTTTTTCTTCAGCCTGTAAGCATCCACTCCTGGACATAGGCCTTTTCCATTTGTTTCCACGTCAATTTCTCCTGTGCAGTCGATGTCCAGTTTTTCCCCGCGTGGCGCTGCTGGTTGTTCTCTCGCCATCTTGTCTATGGTCGACCTCTGCTTCTCTTTAACTCCCATGGTCTCCATTGCATTAAGGTCTTGGTCCATTTAAGGTTCTCACCACGTGACCCGCCTACTGCCATTTCAATCTTGCTCCTAGTTCCAGCACATTTATGACTCCAGTTCTCCTGCTGATTTCCTCAAGTCGGTGTGCGCTGTTCTTTGTGAGAGTCATAGTTTAGAGCCCGTACGTCGCAACGGGCAAGCCACATGTGGTATATATATTTCTCTTGAGGTTTATAGGAATCTTTGGTACTCGGAGGCTGTAACTCAGTTTGCCCAAGTCAAGCCGATACGTCTCGTAATCTCTGCTGATTAGTTGTCCTTTCCCATTTTGATATTGTGTCCTAGATATATGTATCACTCTTCCAAGGGTATGATTGTTGATAGTAAGCTGTGTGTCGTTTGAGCTCATAATTTTTGTTTTTTGTAGGTTCATTTTCAGACCAACTGCTTGGGGGAGTTTTTTTAATTCCTGCAGCATTGCTTCGCGTTCACCCGTTTTATCGCTGATAAGCATATAAACTCTTTCAAGATTTTTTACAATGAGCAAGAAATTAATTGTAGATAAATTTCAAGTAATAATTTCAGATCAAATGATTCGCTATCTAGGTAGTTTCCTCGGCGAAAAATCCTGTTGACTGGTATAATGCAATGACGTTCAAGATGAGATACTAAAGATCAAAACGAAAGAACATTCTTTCTATCCTTATAAATACTAACACATTTATTTTTCAGTCGCTGCATGACAGCTGCGCAAAGCTGGTGTTTGAGTTGAGCCTACAGAACCGCATTATAGATATTTTTCCATTTCCAAATATTTGGATTTGGAAATTGAATTCGGCGTTGATATGACTTATCTTAACTACTGTTTCAACTCGTTGGGTCCATTTTCAAAGGCAATTTAGGTAATTAAAAATGAATGAAGTGTTGGTTGACACATTCTTGCGGTTTATATTAGACCGAAACACTACGCGGGGACTAGAAACTGTGAACACAGTACATGCATTCATAGTTTTTCATTTGATGTGAGCTAAAAATTAAGTCATTATATGTGGATTAAATTTAGTAATATCTTTTAGAATCTCTTAAATCTAAACATAGAAAGTTTTGCTTATAATATTTCGAACAAAGGCGCTGCTTTGATACTATTTATGTACCTATCTAGGTATGTGTACGGACCTGAATTTATAATCCGCCTTGCAGATGCGGTTTTGGCGAACGCGTTTCCCAATCAGTCGACGGACAGGTAAACGGGTCCCCGAGGATGAGCCGAAACTCCGAATCTCCCGCGAGAATTACGCGTGAGGTTCAGTCTTTCTCTATACATTTATAGAGATAGGATACATAGACGTGATGTGTTTGTGACTTGCTGTTTTAGAATTCCTATGTATTGGCGCGAAGGTGGTGGTTGTTTACTAGCTACACTTTTATACAAACATGCGAAAGGCATAACTATAAATTCCTGAGTTAGTTTCGGCTGAGGTTAACCGCCACGTCGGTAGGAGCGGTAAGCTATGAGGCAGTTGTATTCCACATATCGACTTGTTTCTAAGGAATTCTTGTAATAAGGTTACAATTAATCTTAAAATTATAATATTTGGGTTCTAGTTATATTTTATTAATATCAAAATACTTAATAAAAGATTTGTATGGATCGTTTTCATCAATAATTTGTATAAAATGATTTATTCATCAACAATAATTATTTTAAATGAAAATATGTGATAGCATTTGAAAACACATTGCATTTGTAAATACTGGAGCACACGTGAATTGCTCCAAGCTATTATCTTAAGTCGCTGTGTACTGACGAGGCACTTTACCACAAGAAGAAAGGAATATCATTTAGTAAAAGTAAGATGGAGCTAGTTTAGTACTAATTATTCCGTTGGAGGACAGCACAGTCGATTTTTTTATATAATCGGAAAATTACCCAAGGCAAAGTCAATTGGGTTTCATTTTTTCACTCATTAAATACAGATTTACTTTTAGAGTTTTAGTAGTTTAACTACTCGAGTTGTACATTTAAAAACGCGATTATTTTATTCTTGTATTTGTGAAAAGAATGTATCTGTAATATAAACTGTAAGTTTATATTGTATTTTATTATAAACTAAATGGGGAACTCAAACACTTTCAGTCTTTTCAGTTCTTAAATAAATAGTGTTGGTTATATTTGAATAAATGATCTGATTCCTGCTTTGATATATAAATTTTAATTAATGTAATAAATTTGTCAAATTGAAATAATACTAATTGAGTATAAATTGTAATGAAACATCATAACTAGATTATTCTTCCGCTATGTTTTACTAAACCTAACCTTCGATTATGCACTTAATAAATAAGTTGATGTTTGAAATCATTGAATTTTGATATTTGATTTCACTCAAAGCACGTTATTTCTTTGTAAATGGATTCCGTTCGGGCCTTAATGTTGTTTCGTAGAAATTTAATTACTTTGTAGACTAATACGTTTGTTAAATTTTCTAGTCGATCCATTTGCTTTAATCAATTATGCCCAAAAATTATTTTGTGATTAAGTGAACGTCGATAACACTTAATAATTTATTAACTTTTATTACTTTGATCCCGGTTTAGTTGGATGATTAAACCGAATTTTAACTGAGCAAGGAAGTGATTAACCAGTTAGGGTTCATACAACCCATTCTCACAATTTTAAACATGACACTATGTTTCAACCGAAAATAGCCATTGAATATATTTTACGTAAGAGAGTATTTAGTATTACGAGGAGAAAGGTTTATATACCTATATATAGCTATTAGTGAAAATACCATTACTTAGAGTATTTTACCAACAGAAAAATTACTTACTCCTTGGCGCTATTTTGGTAGGGTTCGAGGAATAATTGTATATTAAATTATAATAAAAGTGTTTAAAACAGTTGTAATAAAAAACATTAAACAAGGTAATAATGCAGAATTCTAAAATTGTTTAATATTTGATGCACGGTTGATAAACAGTACCTAAAACGTGCGCTCTTAGCAAAGCTAAAGATGTTTGTTTGCATCAATTATGTTAGTTAGATTAAACATTATACAATTCTAGCATATAATGTTATGATTAGATAGACATATAGGTAACAGAATGTAGAGTTCTGATTGTTGCTAATTTTTTCAATTTTAATCCTATTAATTCACTTTTTAATTGTCATGCACAAACATGAATTGTATATATGTCAATATTTGTAAATAAATCGAATTAATTTTTATTTGATTTAATTTATCTACCAACCAATGTAATTTCATCACATGGCGATCCTGCCGAAGCTTATAGTAACGCGGTTAATTTAAAAGTTTTTTAATAAATAATTTTGTTGTTCTAAATTGCCAATGGGTGCTACCGAGAGCAAGGGGGAAACCGTGATAACTAAAGCGGGTATTTGCGGTGGTACGACTACAAATACGCCAGGGAAACAGCTGAAAATCGGTGAAATTGTGGGCATCTCAGCGTTTGTGATTATTTCAACCATTACTGCAGTCTCCCTACTTCAGTAATGCCAGAAACTGATGAAGAAAATGCTAAAAGAGGAAATTGCGAGATCTAGAGAGATGGTTTGAAGAGATCCTGTCCATTAGTCGTTTAGCAGCTGCGCTGCTTCCGTTGGGGAAAATTTTTTAGCTATAACAAATGAAAAACTTGTTGTATAAACATTCACGTCAGGTTTGAATAATAGGAACATTAGTACGGTTATAAGGGCGCGAAATTCGATGCATTAAAAGACACAATTCAGTGTGCACGCGACGGGTGCACTATTCAAATACACGCTCAAAATACGCAACGGAATGCACAAACATTGTGTAGGTATAGGACACAGAAGTTTGCGAGAAAAAACAAGTTTCCATATCATTCAAATAATAATACTAACAAGTTTGAGGTACTGAAAGAAACATAAAAAGCCTTTTCAGGAACTGTAAAATTGAAAATGTTAAATATTAGAGGGCACTAAAGTCTGCTAGCCCTCTTTCCACCTCCACTGCCCTAAACATTGCTTGTGATCTATTTCCTGCTTAAAGCTTATTCACGATTAAGTTCCATTCGAAAGAATTGGAGCCTTTTAGATTATCTGAAACAGTGGTTTTCAACCTTTTTTTGGACTAGAACTTTTTTGTTCGGTGCAGGGATCCCAAGCTTCAAAATAAACATTCGGAGAATTTGAATCATAATTTATATTGTTTTCTTTTCTACGAGATAAGTAATTCTGGGGCTAATGCTGTTTCTCCGAGCCACAAGAATATCTTCACCTGATTCCAATCGATTTCTAGTGCTCTTAATTATAAGCGAAGCCGAAAACCCTTTTTCGCATAGATAAGTTATGGCAAAGAGCATAACATATTGTAAGGCGAATCCTCGAACTGTAGGATATAAAATACATCCTTACAGTGTCTATCGTTTGGAATTTTAATGAGATTACTGCATTTCTTCTGAAACCTCTTTAAGAGCAATACCAAACGGATTAAAAATTAGCTTTTGGATAGTTTTGGATTCAATTTGGTTATATTACGGGAAGTAGCGGTGGAATCGACCAGCAATTGTAGATGACTTCTGATGTCGTCTTGCATATCCACGATGAGCATGTGATCTTTTATGTCATTGAGCAATGCTGAATGCTGAATAGTTGTTTTCGTCAACTTTTCCTACCCATGTTTGAAGTGTGCAAATAAAGGCATCAAAAGTGTGAAAATATCCACCAGATAAGGCAAACGCATCTGACTTTTCGAATCAGAAAGCTGCTCTAGTAAATATTAAATTTTCCTATTGTTTAGAAAGAGCTGAATCTCTATTCTCAGTTCCAATAAACTTCCCAGCATATTGCCTTTCGATAGCCATCGAACTTCAGTGTGGAAAAGAAGAATCTCATAAAGAAGTCTATTTCAGTGCACCGTTTTTTCAGTCATCGAAATGGGACACTGGCATTTTCGGGGCACTAGAACTAAAATTTTCATAGCCCTATTTAAATACCCATGTTTGTACCCAGCTTTAGTTTCAAATGTAGTTACTTTTAGAACCACCAACGTAAATCTAGTAGCCTGTGGAACGTTAGTGAAATCTAGCTTTAAAAAATTTAAATTAAAAATAACCTCAATATGTTTGTGTACATTCTTATGAACACGAAGATCTACGAAGATATGCTAACAATGAGGAATAAATGGCCGGGGATTCGCTCATATTTTAATACATTTTATCAAATAAGTAATCGGTATGGTGAATACTTCGGACCTTACTCATAATCTACCCCTAAGCATTCGCCAATATTTTAATACATGATGGTGAATGCACCGGGGCCTTTCTGTGGGGGAAATATGCAGCCATATGTAGACTTGACTTTTAACACTGGACTAAAAATGATTTCGCTACTACTTTTGAAATTTTCGAAATTTTATCGAATCTAATGAAAATCAGATGAGACATTGAAAATCACATATATATAGTAGAAGTCGCAGACTAACTAAGTGACTGCATACGAAATCCATGAATTAATTTTCTGATGAATCTGAAAACTTTTTATTTGTATGATAAAGATTAGGAAGTATAAAATTTTCATGTTTTGGTAGCCCTAAATGATTTGTTGTGATAATTTTAGTCTGGGATTGAAGCCTCAGTTTGTTTTACGGTTCTTACAGTTTGTTGTTGGCAATTACATTCGGATATTCCGAATCCCATTTGGATAGAGCTAATACGTTGCTTTGGTCGATAACGTTTATATAAATTACTATTTACATCTTGTTTATTCTTGTTTTTATTGGATTGCCTACTAATAATTTATTTTCCAATCTGATAAACATTTATTTTCTATTTGAATTTGTGTAGCGGGTATCTATAAAACTCCATGCGAAGAATTCGTTGGTATCGACCATTTTTTATAGACCTACCTCTTATAGATCAAATTTACTTGTTGTGCCATTGATAAAATATGGCCTTCGTAAGTTAGGAACATAAATTAGTAGTTATGGAAAACTTCGTTCATTTTCTTTCGGGTCATTTTCGGACAGATTTTAGTATATTTGAAGACCGTGTTTTCCCGAAAATTAGACCTGGTATTATAGTAATTTTTACTACAAAAGACTACACCCTATTCTTATTTTGATGCACAATAATTAACAGCTGTTCATGTTCAAGAAACATTCAAATATGAACAAAATCGTTTATTTTAATACAGCCATGTCGTTTTCTTCTGGAACATCGTCATAGAGCTGCAAATCCAGAACTCCGATTGATTTTTCTCCATTCTATTTTCAATGTAGTCATTCATTGCCGTTCGCAAATGGTCTTCAAACTTGTTTATTGCAGTATCTACGGTAATCCCATACTAGTATACTTCTTTGGCCACCTCGACCCACGTTCTTATTGTTGTTTGTAAGCTTTTCAGTGTCAAGAACATAAATTTCTGATGAACTTTTGATTTCATCTGTCTTGGTCGTAGGGATGTTTACAGGGGGGGGACCTTATTCCGATCCAGACGATTTACCAAAATACTCCGATCAGTGGTACTTTAAGATTCTTGCCCCTTGAGAGATGGTACTTAGAGAAGTCAATGCCAAGAAGGAACTACTTGTATGGAAGTGCACGTTTGATAACTTCAGTATCTTCCAACTTGAACAGTGTTGTCGATCTTCTAAGAGACCTTTCCTATTTGCTGAAGAAAGGCATCCATTCAGTGTTGTGATGCTTATATATACATAGCTGAGGTGCCACGGCAAGGGCAAAAGCTTGAATATCAGCCCTGCGAATTAATCAAACACATTGAACTTCTATCAGCAATCCATTCACAGATTTTATATTCCAATTGAGAAAATACTAGTTGTCGATCTAATCTACACTGACGCTTCTTTGCATTTCCTTCGTAGGCCTGTTGACTTAGGTTATTGTACTTTAATCTCCATTTTTGGCCCATCCGCAGGTCCAACTTCTTCTCTTTGGGGAAGCTTATAAGATTTTTATGCCTGGAGTCTTCCATAATTCCTTCCTTGTACTCTTTTTTTGTACTCTTTTGATCTGAGCATCAAAATTTATTATCATTTAAATTTATTTTTAAATCAAGTCCGTTTGCTAAGGTGACGTGTTGAATAGCGAAGATTTTAATTTGTCGCAGTCACGTCCGTTTGTTTCAAAGTTGCATGTGTGTTGCATCCGCACTTGGTCATTCGGCAATAGGACGCCTGTCTTAACTTGAATTTATTTTAGGAGTACCCTGAAAATTTTGCTAGGACTTATTTTTTGATTAGGTCTTATTTTTGCGGAAACACAATAATAGATCTCAATCTTGACAGCTATGCTGGAAAGAAATTGGATTAAGGTGAGCTTGATGACACTTCGTAATAGACTTATTGAAAACGGAATTTCTTTTGGAAGCATGTTAAGAAAACCGTTGCTGTAAGAAAAATACCAAAAAATTCTTATGAACTAGTTGCAACTTACTATCAAGCGAGATTGGTCGGATGTAGTATTTAGTGATGAAGCATCTTTCCGGAATTGGATGCCTATGTCCCAGACTTGGTCCCTACGTAACTCTCATGTTGTCCAAATTACCGTAAACTACCCTGTAAAGGTACATGTGTGGACCTGTTACTTAACATGCGTGGTTTCAGCACGTTGTGTGTGTTTATGGGACCACTTAAGCATAGCGCATGCTTAGACTGCACCAGAAAGGGCATTTTCCCTCGGTACGAAAATGGTTTCGTAATGAAAGGGAGCAATGGATTCTGAAGGAAGACAATGATCTGAAACATTGAAGCAGGCTTTCCACTACTTGCAAAGTGGAAAATCACACTACATTGGAATGGTCTTCTCAGTCGCCGGATGCTAATCCAATATAAAATGTTTGGACGATTATAAATCAAAAACTTAGTGGTAAACATATTTCATCAAAAGAACAATTTTTGTACAAACATTAGAAAGATAGGGCGGGTGTTACTAATAACATACGCAGAAAATCTAGTCGGGACTATGCCACGTCACTGTCAGGCAATAATAAACAACAGATGAGATTGGACTTCATATTAATCGGAATGCATATTACAGAATTTAATGTATTGCCAAATATATATTTTTTGTTATCGTATTTACTTGTTTTTTTAAGTTATGGGCGCTTTGTTTCTTGTTATACAGACTGTATATAACTGAAGCCTATACAACAATTTTAAGTAAGATTTACTTTCCACATTTTAAGATACATTTTCTTTTGTTAATGCTAAAATAATTTATAGTTCCTGTAAATAATTATAATTATCAAAATAACTTACCTTATACGCTTGCAAGACCATCAAGAGGAGCCGCTGGAACCGCTGGAAAATCGATATCTGAAATAAAAAATGTAATTGTCAATTATTACACATTAAAAGGGCATAAATCAATTATTAATTGATATGTGACTTGCACATGATGGGCGATATATAGGTCTAATATTTGAGAGTAAAGTGTGGTTGGATGAGGAACAAAGATTGGTTAAGGAAATTTATATTGAGGGATTGAGTGAAAGTGATAATGGGGGAAATAAGAACATGTGGTTAGAAAACAGAAAGAAAATGTATGAAAGAATTGGATGGTCTATGTGTAGATGGAGTGAAATGATTATTGATGGAGAGGGTTTTGTCTATGAGGTGTTTGAGAGAATATTGGATGTGGAAAAACAAGAAAGGTATGAAAGGCTTAGAAGCTGTAGGGTTAATATGAAATATAATTGGATAAGGGTAGAAGAGGGGATGGCTGAGTATTTAGAGTCAGGAATAAGTATGAATGAGAAAAGGATGATTACAAGGTATGAATGAGAAAAGGATGGTTGGTTGATCTTGTGGATCTTTAGTTTTACTCACTTGACTGCGGCAAGTAGATTTATTGACCTGAAAGGGAATAATAGGGGGATAATGGAAAAGATTTTAGGAGAGATTCGAAAAGGGAGCTGGTAGAGTTAGGGGATAGATAAGTGGGGATCATTAGAGGTAGTGAAAGGGATATGAAATGATGAGTAAGTAGTAGTGATGGACTAGGAATCGTAGTAGGGTCTAAGGGTATCGTGGGAAACGGTGTTCGTTTTTTTATTTATTTTATTTTTTATATATTATCGGGGAGGAGACCATTTAAGGGAAAGGGGATTGATTCTAGATTGATAGCTAGAAGCTCCTTTGGGGGGTTCCTACATGGTGTGAATAATTCGAGCTGACGGATGAGGAAAGAATCTGCGTGTGGCAGGTTACTGCGATTGTAACTAGCCTACGAGTCGGATTGAAGACTTTGGGAAGAAGTAAAAGTGATTCTTATTTGAAAGAAATGTGGCATAAAAAGTTAGACAATCAATTAACTTTCTCTCTAAATATATAAATGTTTTACAGGAATATTTAAGAACAGAATAATTAGGAACATAAGGTGTGTAACAGATCGGTGAACAGACAGGTTTCTTACGATGACAAATGACGTATGATTAAAAACATACGATGAGCAATTAGCAAGCTACTTGAAAAATGCAACGAATGAAATATAGATCTAGCCTTCTTCATTTACAATCATAACGCCTTTGATTCTATTGGATCATGGACAGTCTTAAACCCACTGACTAGATCTTCTACCACCTTGTAGCGAGAAAATTTGTTCTCGGTCTAATTTAGTTCAATGGTAGATAGTTTTGTACTCTTGATACTTGTAAGTCATTTAGATGATTCATAAATGACTTATTTCTGGGGATTAAAACGTTAGTAGGCAAATTAAAGTTGGTGTTAAACTTAACAGCATTTTGTAGTTATTGTACGAAAGGATCCCGTAGTGTAGGATGGAATCGCTGTGTACCCCATTAAAAGGATTATCTCCTGCCAGTCGTGTTGGGATCTAAAATCATCTCCAAATTGAATCGTGACAATATTTACATATAACTCTAGCATTTTGAAATATTGCGAAATATTAAAAAAAAAAATTTAAACCGTTTAAGGAAAATGGAGATCGTAAATACAATGATTTATATACATCTAACATAACATACATACAAGCTTTGCACTAAATTTCCTTATGTGAGACATTTTGATAAGTGACAAGTTTTAAATAAATTTCCTTTTTGCTTGCTTTTTTCGCTCTAGTCCTTGTTAAACTTCTATCTTTTCAATCCCTTACACTCGATCCAAGTTTTCTTGTTCAACTCGTTATTCAATTCTTTACGCTTTCTAAATTCAACTATATGTATATCTACTAGTCTATATTTTTCGATATATCTTTTCGTACCATCCGTACACAGTGTCGTAGTCTATTTAGTAAACTAGAACATACTGATCTATTCATTAAGAAATCGTAATATACTGTTAAAATAATTCATACACAGTGGAACACATTTTAAATGGAAGCACAATTGTAGAACATATATTTCTATGCGGGTCTCAGAAATTCTTTTTTCTAATAATTATAATGCATGTAAAATTGTCACCTAAAACAAATTATCATACATTTTATTTAATTTTTACGTGATACTGGTACTATTATTTCTGTACGTAACTTTTGTTTAAGAATATATAACTCATGAATAACAACCATGTAAATGTAAGATTATTTTAGTAGTTTTGACTTTCAGGGTCGAAAGTCCACAGGGAAGGGTGGATAAAGTAACGTAAAAATATTATCTTTCATATTAATTTCAATCAATTCGTTAATTTCTAAGGTCATTTACAATCGAGCATCATTCTTTTTGTTACCTACTTATATATAAAAGTAAAACACATTAAAAGGTGAGAATTATTCTTTAAACATAAATATTTAATGTTTATGTGTGCTAGTTATTTATGGGGTAAAATGCTTTAATTCTATCTTACTGGAGGATTAAGCAGCCCAGTTTAGGGCTTCCAGAGTACGCATGTCAAGTAGGCTGCAGTCTTCAATGAGTAAAAAAAGATAAACCTAATAAACGCTCTAGAATGTCTCGTCATGACGGTAGGTTTGCAGCCCGCTGCAGTCAAACACTTCGGCCGAGACAAAGTGTCAGTATAAAACAGCCGGATCGGGAGTTTGATGTAAGTTTATTGTATAATTCTAGTGAGTTGGAAAGCATTTCCAATATAATAAATAATTGATTGCTGTGAAATAAAATTATTTCAATGCTTCAAGACTCCTAACGAATACTAATAAATAAGTTCTATTAAACGTAGTTAATCAAATAAATAATTCTCAACTGCTATGAACTATTAGCTGCATGATTTAAGACGATGTTAAGTAGTAGCGTACTTGCCCGTAAATTTATAGCATGTAGAGATAGAACATTAGTATTTATAGGAATCGATTAGTGTTTTATTATATTGTAAATAATTTTTGGATGTATTCCGACCGCGGTATATATTGGCAGAGTGGGTTGATCCTGTTGATTGTATTTCTTCTCATGATTAACTCTCTCAGCTAATAGTTACGTACAAGAAATAGATGTAACAATTGGGAATGATGATCATTATAAATATTCTTAAAAGCTAACGAATAGATTGAAATTAATATGAGAGATAAGGTTTTTTCGTTACAATACTGTGATGATTTTTGGTTCTCAGAAATGTGTAATTTTTTTTAGGCAATAAGTAGTTTCCTCCCTACACCACTGAACTCATCCTCTGTTTAAAATGAAATCCAAAATATTATTAAAAAATATTGAATAATAAAAAAGTTATTTTGGAACCGCATACTAGTTCAGTATGCATTTTACATAAATTTTAGGCAGTTTGTAGAAGTTGACAACATTGTGATTAACAGTTGCATTTCATCGAGTCCTGTAAAATAATTATATCATATTTAAAAAAAATTTAACTCGAAAACTGTTTTTGGATTTCAAATCGACAATGTTGCCAACATTTAACGACAATGTTGCCACCTTTAATAACCTCTATAAAGTACATACATGTAAAAAGAAAACTGGAATAGTACGTTGCCCAAATTAATGTAGTTATAACTATTTTCTTGATTGCAAATTAAATAAGATGTACTTATAATAAGTTGTGTGAAGGATATCAAGAATATTTCACATCGGTTTAAAATTATTCGTTCTTCAGAGGTGCTTCTATTTAAAATGGGTCAACTGTATATGATCATTTTAAAGAAATTAACATACATATATTTATTTTTTATTTTTATACTAGCGGCCCTGACAAACGTTATGTTAGCCCTACCTATTCCCCATATTTGTCTATCCGTGCCAGTACTACGGCGCGGGCAGCTTTAGAAACATTAAAAAAAAATTAGTCAAATCTATCCAGCCGTTCTAAACTGATACGCTTACCAACAAACAACATTTAATTTTTATTTATATATTCATTCCACGTAAAATTTTTCTATTTTCCGGGCAACTTTTCCAATTTTTCTTTCCCTAAATACCTTACTCGGAGTGTTAAGAACATTTTTAAAAAGAACGTAGCCAAATTGATCTAGCCGTCCTCAGTGCGCTTACCAACCAGTTTTTCCAGAATTTTCCAATTTCCTGGGAAACTTTTTCAATTTTTCTTTACGTAAGGATCTTATGCGGAGTGCAAGGAACATTTTAATAAAGAAATTAGCCAAATCACTCTTGGTGTTCTCAAGTGATGCGCTTACCAACAAACAGCATTTCATTTTTATTATATAGATAATTGCACATTTAATTTTCCAATTATCCGGGCAACTTTTTCAAATTTTCTCTGTCTACAAGTTTATTCGGAGTGTTAGGAACATTTTTGAAAAGAAACTAACTGAATCGATCCAGGTGTTTGAAGTGATGCGCTTACCAACAAGCAGCATTTCATTTTTATTATATAGATTATTGCACATTTAATTTTCCAATTTTTCTGGCAATTTTTTTAATTTTTTCTTTTCCTAAAAACCTTATTCGGAGTGTTAAACATTTTTAAAAACAAATTTGCCAAATCGATCCGACTGTTCTCAAGTGATGCGGTTACGAACGGATTTTAGTTTTTCTCGAATTTTCCAATTTTCCGGGCAACTTTTAAAATTTTTCGTTCCGCAAGTTTCTTACTTGGACTGTTCGGAACATTTTTAAAGAGAAATTAGCCAAATCGATCTAGCCGTTCTGAAGTGATGCAATTACCAACAAACACAATTTCATTTTTATTATATAGATTATTGCACATTTAATTTTCCAATTATCCGGCCAACTTTTTCAATTTTTAAGAAAACTATTATATTCTATAAAATTGTATTATAAACAAAGTTAAATTTCATAAATACTAAATGTAAATAAATTGAAACTAAAAAACTTAAATCAACATAGCATATATTAAGGTACAAAAACATGAAGAGGTCTAAATGTACTGTGTACCACGATGAGATCCACAGCTCTTTGTGTATATGTGAGGATGTGAGCTATTACCATCGTGTCGTCTGCGTAGAGGATGTTGATGATTCTTTTGCCGTTCATCTTGATGTCTATATTGGTGCCCTCAAGTGCTTCTCTGAATATAGTTTCAGAATTTACGTTGAGCATAAGGGGAGATAGAACGGAACCGTGTCGTACACCTTTCTGTATTGTCGTTTCTTCAGACGTTGTGCCGTTCTAGGTTATGCCGTCAACTCTTATTTGGTACTAGTAGAGATTGGTAATAACACGCAGGTCGCCAATGTCTATACCTAGGTTCTTAGAATTTCTGCCATCTTCTGTGTCAAACGCTTTTCGCTAGTCAAGAAAGCAGGAGTATTGTCGATTATACGTAAAATACGTTGGTCACTCATAACTATTGTTTTGCAGTTTGGTAAAGAAACATGCTTAGTGGAGCTTATTGCTAAAACAAGAAATTTAGGCTTGCCAACAAATTTTATATCACAAATTCAAATTTTATATCACAAAAAAACATATCACAGATTGTGTATATCACACATATATGGGTTAGTAATAAATCTAATAGTAAGTAGATTTATAACCTATTGTTTTTAGATGCGCTACTGTATTACTGATATAATATTTTTTCTTCGTGGAGAGAAAGAGAGAGAGAGAAAAGAAAAGGGACAGGCAAATCCTAAAACAGATAAAATAGAATATTTGTATACGTTTTTTCGCCTGATAAGAAACAAGAACGCTTCTCGTAGTAGTTTTATACATAATAAATCTTTCTTAGCATGTGCCATCTACTTCTGCGTTCCAGTACAATATGCATACAATGCGACAGGACTAATGTCGAACATAAACCTGCTCTGAACTAAATAGTTCTATTGATTTGCTGAAACGTGTTTATTTGATCTTATAAGTAATTCTTACGGGTATGATTCATCATCATCATCAATCAGCCCTTTGCATCCACTGCTGGACATAGGC
>WYDF02290548.1:0-16297 GCA_009867245.2 Adranes taylori
CTAATCGTTCCATGAATGATAGGAGTTTCTATTCAATTTATTAGATTATTTTGATTAAATAATTGGTCTTCAATGCCATTTAGTTCTTCCAAATTTATGGAATCCAAGGTTATTTTGATAGGATGTATAACGTTTGAATGTTTACCATTTGAGTCCATTTCTATTTCCGGTAGTTCTTTATATTTTGATTTCTTCATCTCTGTTCGATATGATTCTAATGTACGTCCATTTACATTTATTTGGCATGTTTCCGGAATATATATAACTTACATGTAGTGCCGTTGTGTCAAAATTTGATTTACAGGAAAAATTTATTTCAGTTTCATTTGGTGCTATCATAGTCCATGTATTATTTGACAATTTCTGGATTTTAACATTTTGAAGTTTTACAGAATGTTGACGACAATTTTTATAATTTCTCGAATTATAATGAATTTATTTTGCAAGGACGGTCCACTAAAATTTGGTTCATTTCTTGTATTCGACATAAATAGTTTGCTGATTGAATTTCTTTGCATGCTTGATCGTGTAGATCATAATTTTTATCGTTTATGATCAAATATTTGGTTTGAGGAATAATCATTGTACAAGTACGATTTTGATACTGGTTAACAGGAAATGAATATAGGTGGTAATATGTGTATGATTTTTATTCAACAATTGGAACTTCTACTATAAAAATCAATTTTTTATCATTATAGTAACTTTTGACCGTGACTATATTTTCGTACAATAAAATATTCTCAATGTTTACATCATAGGGTAATTCTACATTAAAACTTTTGATTTCATTAAGAAATTCAGATCTTTCTAAAATTGATGGATGTATGATTTTCAGCTTTGCAAATGTGATTCCTTCTAGGAGGGCTTCAAAACTTTTATTGATAATATTTCAGCTGTAAATTGATACATTGTTATTTCGATTTGATTTATAACATCTAAGAACAAGTTGATTGCATTTGTATATTTTTATTTTTCTACGTTTCTCTTTTTTACGTTTTTTTACCTTTGTAATTTTGGGTATATACTTCAAATTGATTTTCAAATAGTTGAGTATCGTCACTGTCACTGTTGAAATTATATTTAACTTATGTCTTTCAGTCTTTCTTTAAGTTTTTGTACACAGTATTTACTTTATTTTTATGGAAAACAAAATCTTGCAAGGGTTTTTGTTGATCCTTTATGTCAAATATTTCGCGGTTTCAGGAATGTTCTAATATAAGTTCTAATGGTGCATTATTTGTGGTTGGATGGATTGAATAGTTATATGTCATTATTCCAAAGCCATGAATGATGCTACTGATTCTATAATTTGGGTTTGGCTTAGAATTGGTATATGTTCTAACAAAGTTAAATGTAATCTTTTGATGTCGGAATTTGAATTTGGATTTTTAGGAGTAATACAATGAATTTTTATTTGATGTAACTCCATAAATTTTTGATTAATTTTGCTAGTAGTTTAGTAACGCAGTCAGTTATGATTTGAGAAAAGTATTTAGTGAAAGCGTTGACATTTTCTACAGAATTTTACTACCTGTAGGAATAACTTGTCCTAATGGTGAGAAAATGTTGCGAGTATACAGTATACGTATCCGCATGTAGGATTTGAAATGGATTTGATGGTGTCTCAGTCAACATATTCATAAAATAATATTTATTTGAAATTTGCTTTAGTGTTTCTACAATTTCTCTGTGGTTAGTTTTTCCTTCGTAATAGTTCTTAATTATTTGATTAATTTCGTCATAGTCTGGAAGAAATATATGCCTTTTTGGCAGCTTTTAATTAAGGGTGCATTTGCGTTAAATAGTTCAGCAACAAAGAAATGTTAACCCATTAATTTTGTCAGTGACGTAAAGATATGGTGAAAGTATTATTTATTTGCTTCAAACAATTTATTTTTATTAACTAAGCTATTTATTCAGTTTCCCTATTGTTTCCCCGAAACATGTCAAGAGAAACGTTCAATCCTCGTAGCTGTGAAAAATTTTCATCTTCCACCGACTACAGGATTTGGTTGTAAAGGTATTATATACATGGAGTTTTTGGATCACTTTGTTTTAATTCGCTGAAATGTGGACTCCAACACTGGAACGTACAAAATTCAATACTTTTTCTTTTCTGCTCTGAATTCTTTCAAAAAATGAATTATTTCTTGTCTGTTATCTGTCTTAGAAATTTGAACTAAATATTTACGTTGATTTCCTATTTTTGTGTGTTTTACATGCCTTGGATTATTTAGTACTGTACTTACGTAGAATTGATTTGGAAATTTTTCTATAGCTGTCTCTGATATTGGTACACCTTTGCTCTGCTCTATATTTACTTGAGAGTGATTACTTTCTGTTGGGTTGTCATAGGTTTGAGTATTTTCCTGCTCTGGTTGAGTTATTTTTGTTCGTATAAAATCGAATTTGGGATATAACGGTGATAAATTTGTATATTGTGGTACCGTGTTTGGTTCGTACGTTGGAGTATTCTCTAGGATATTCTCTAATGGCTGTAATTTTATCAGGATTGGGTTTTACACATACATGCGTAGTAACATGACCTAAATAAGTAACTTCTCGTCTAAGAAATTCACTTTTATCGAGTTGAATTTTAAGATTTGCTTGACCAAATTTTCGAAAACTTCCCTAAGCCTCTCTATGTGTTCAATTAAGTATGTCGAAAAGATAATGATGTCATCAATGTAAATAAAACATTTTTCTTATTGGATACCTCTGAGAACGTCGTCTATAGCACGTTGTAAAGTTGCAGCGGCATTTTTGAGTCCAAAAGGCATTCTAACATACTGAAAATAACCTGATTCAGTGCTGAAAGCTGTTTTCTCTATATCTTCGGGTTCCATTTCAATTTGATAACCTGAAGCTAAATCGAGTGTCTTATAATATTGTGAAGGTCCTAATTTGTCTAATAACAAGTTACAGTAGGGCATTGTGAATTTATCGTCAATGGTGTTTTCATTGGTTAAACGGTAATCAATTACAAGTCTATGCTTAGGAACGCCATTATTGTCCAACTTTTTGAGTATTACTAATACTGGATTTGACTATGGTGAACACGATGGTCGTATAATGTTCTGATTTAAAAGATGATAAACTAGTCTTTTTACTTCTTCCCTTTGGGTTTGAGGTAAACGGTTAAATTTCTTATAAATAGTATTAGGATTTGACAATCTAATCGAATGTTTGACCTGACATGAATTGATTTTCTAAAGATATTTTGTCTGATTCGTTAAAATCGGCAATTTTAACATTGGTTCTTCGTCTATGAAATTAATTTCGCTAGTAGTCATTGGCTCTAAAATAATTGGTTGATTTACACTGAACTACTCTATATCTTTTTCATTACTATTACAAACAGTGATACATGCAAAATTATTAGTTAGTTTGATTAAATATTCTGGAATTTCTAAACCTGACTATTAATTGTTTTGGCAAAATACCTATTTCAGTCTCACAAGATACTGGAATTCTAATTACCTTTTGTGTTCTTGCTTGTACCTCAATTTTTTTACATAAATGTTGTTACAATTTTGTTTAGGAAAATTCGATTGTTTTGGTTGGTGGATTGGAATTTTCGCAGTGTTGGTAATTAGTCCTTTATTTTTAAAATCTACTCAAGTCCCTAATTCCTTGATATTCGTCATTTAAATTAAATACATATAATTTAAATTTGGCTCTACCCGTATTAAATATACATGGCAAGAATATGTTCGCAATTTCATCGTGTATAGTTATTTGATGAACTGACTTTATTTAAAATGTATTGTGAATAAAATCTATGACCTATTCTCCCGTTTAAAACAGATTTGGTACTTCCTGTATCTATCATAAATTTAAATTTGGCTTTTGGAATTATTATGTATGGTAACGTAATAGTTTTCTCGAAATTTATTTTTACTAATTGTTCGAAGATTTATGTTCCAAGCTGGGTAAAAATTTTTATTTTGATCTTCAAATTGAATTTCAGAACAATCGACTTGAATATTATCGTAATATTCACTTTCATTACTTTGTTCGAAATTTTCTGGGTAATTTTCTAAATAATTTTCTGAATAACATAATTGATAATTTTCATTATCGAAAACTGTCGATCTATTGAGTTTGAGCTTCGATTTTCAAAATATAAAGAATTAGATTGAATTTGCTGCTGATATTTTTTATTTTCATTAATACCTGTACGAGCTGTTATAGTGGATATTTCCCTAGGGGTAGGTTTGAATGTAGGCTTATAGTTTAGATTGGGCTTAAAAACATTTCCTGCAGGTGTTGAAGGTTGATTTTGAGAAAAATTTGGAGGATTATTGATATTATTATTAAACCTTGGTTGATTTTGGCTTTGTTGACTTTGGCCAAATGAAGTTTGGTTGTTTTGATAACCATATTTACGTTGTTGAAAATTACGTGTTAAATTAGGATAATTGAAATTACTTCTTTGTGGATTATTTATAAATTGATTATTAGTAAAATTGTTTCTGTTTTGATTAGTAAAATTATTTGAAGGTGAATTATTAAAATTATTCACAATATGATGTTATTTCTTGGTGTAAATAAGATTGGTTTAGCAATATTAGATGTATTTAAAACAGTCTTTTTATTTTGTGGGAAGTTTCGCAAATGTTTCACTTGGTTCTCTCCATATTCAAAATTTTCTAAGGCTAATAGCCGTGATAACCCGTGTAGGAAGGTTTGTAATGCCATCTTATCGTAAATTGCATTTTTTACTCTACAAATTGCTTGGTCTGTAATTGTTAGATGAATTTACGAATTTTTCTTTCAATAAGACTCCTATAGTCTTGTATATGCATACCAAATTGATAAGCATTCTCTGTTGGATCTTATTTTATGGACATAAGGTCCCTTACTAAGCAATCTTCGTCCATTTGATCGGAAAGATACAGATACAATAATTGTTTGATTTTTGATCACTAGCTTCCTCCCTAGTACCAATTAAATTTTGGGCTCTCTCTGTTAGCTTACTTATAATTACTCTAAACACCCATTGATTCCTAGGGATATTAGCATTGGTGGTAACTAGGAATCTAGCAATTAAATTTTGGCAAGCCCCAATGAATAGAGGTAAAGTAGCTTGATCCCCATTAATTGAAGGGATTGTATTTACGTGACAATTTTGAATCGTATTTATATCTAAATTGGTTGTGGCATTTAAATTAGTCATGATTAAATTATTTGATTGATGAGAAATAGTTGATGCAAAATTAAATGAATTATTATCTAATTTTAATTTGGTGATTTTAAGGTGATTTTAATTTAATTTTTTTAGTAAATGTATCTGATAATTCAGCTAGTGAATCGTCGCTTTGTTCACCAAGTTTTGATTCATGTTCAAGTTCACTATCGGAACATGACATAAATAATTATATATAGTAATATGAATATGAATATGGTTAAAGGATGATAAAAATTATATAAAAGTTTCTTACATTAATCGGCTAATTTGTTTCATTCTCTTACTGCTATGCGGATCAGCAATGTTGTCTTCAGTTGCACTATATTGGAGCCAAACTGTAGGATCGAAGGTTAACGGTTGAAACCAAAACTGTGACTTTGGCGATTTTTGTCCAATTTAAGCCACTATCCTCGTCGTCAGATAGGTTTACAGCATGGACACTAGGTTTTTAAAAACATTTATTTTTCAATTTCTAAATTTAATTACAACAATTGATTTTATCCAGATGACTTTACTTGATTTTAATGTTTCTATTTGGTAATGAATAATGAGATGAATGAGATGAAAATGAGATGAAAATTTGGGGAAATATTTGGTAATGAGATGAAAATAAAGAATAGATTTGATTTTATCTTTTAATTTATACTTCTAAAGTTTAATGATTTTGGAGAAGGAATAAAGTAGATTCCCTTGTACAATATACTTATTTATAACTTAAAATATCTTCCAACTAACTTATAATTGAAGCTTCCTAGTGTCTAAGCATATACATAATATATGTGTACAAACTCTTGAAAAACAATTGTAAATGTTGTGGTAAAAGTCACTTCATTCCTTATGTCAAACATAATTAATTTATCTCGTGAAACGAATGCATTAGAATTTATATAATAAGAAAATATATTTCATTAACATATAATATACGAGTGGTACATAACTATTGCATATATTAAAAATATTTATTGGCGACTTAAAATTATTAAGGAAAACAAAAAACGTAAAAGAATAAAAAAATTTAAAGCTAGGAAAACCAAAAAAAAAAAAGTTAAAAATAGAAGATCATGAAAAAAACATTTAAACAGACTAGTTTTTCAAAGATTGTCAGTCCTAAGTCTGGATAACATGTGAAGGGATGTTTTATTTAACTCTATGGACTACCTGTTTAGACAGCAAATAATAGGTAATGAAGCCAACGGAGTGTGTATAGGAACTAACAAATCTTCATCTAGGAATTTACAAGCAATTTTAATTTTTACTCTACCTGTCCTAGCTTGTCTAGGAATTTATAAAACCTGACCCCAGAAGGGTACAAGTAAATGTGCCACCAACCAGAAGGGTTCTTTAAAAACATACAGGTATACATACAGGCCACTGGAAATTATTTTATCAAAATATTTTTTTGGAAATAATAATTTAAAAAGCTGTTATTTGAAGATTTGAAGGCAATAAGTTAATAAAAGAAATTTTGAAAAACCACTCGTCCGCCAGAAATATATAATTCACTAATAGATAAAAATTACAGTATTAATAAAGGCAAATGCTTTATTGATATTTTAGCGTTTATTTAACTTTAACTTATTAACAATATTATATATTTATTATTTCGGTAAGCTTAAATAGGAAATAAATTTAACAACGTCAGTTTTCGATATTGCATTTTTCTTAAGTTCGTCGCATAATTCTATCACTATCTTTAAGTTACTTTTAACAGGGGCGTTTTTAATTTTGAAGGCTTTTATAGACTTTGGATTTTGATATAACTATCAGTTTGAAAATCTTTCATTTTCTCAATGCATATATCTATTGATGGGTGAGTAGTGTAGAATGATTCGTTTAATTTGGAATGAAATAATTCACACGCATTTGTAGGTCTCATTACTGTAGGACTACACTCGGCTCATAAATATAGTGGGATATCTGAATCTTCTTCAATATATGACTTGACAAGGTAATCGCAATACTCAACTACTTGTTCATTTTCTGGTTGTATTGAACATAGGTCAAACACGAAACAGTCCCGAACATCGTTTGAGTTTAAATAGGTTACTCCAAAAGTGTATTTCAACTACTTTCGTATTTTTGAATCCTTATCCTTATAATGCTTTGTTAGTCCCAACTTAAAATTTTCCTGTACCATGTTTGATGGAGATGAAAGCCATTAAGTTTAGATTTGGGCCAAACACATTGTATTGCATTGTGTATGGCCTTTTCATAGCCTACAAACACTTCATTTGGATAAAAGTTTAAATTAAAATCCCTTAAAATTTTAGACTTCAACAGATTAAACAATTATTCATAAGTTTGGCATATACAATACGTGCAATAAACAATACGTGTAAGGCACATAATGCCCAATTTGAATTCCGTGTATAGTGAAAAGTTGCAAAAAAATTTAGTGCAGTAGGTAAGGATGCCATTCATATACACCAGAGACATTTTATACATTTGGCGAATATTTCTTTCACATAAAAACACTGCAATATGTGCTTCTACACTATTTAAAAACAAAAAGTCTTCGCCTCTACAAGTTTTGGGTTTGTAATTTTCAAGAACCCGACCTACTTTATTTATATTCTTTGGAAACGGACTGGGCAATATTTTTTGTTTGCAGTTATAAATAGTTTTTCTTACGTACTCTCTGTTTTTGTGAATGTGACTGGTAAATTGAATTCCAACTCACATATTATAATATTTGAGTGTTTTTCTGCGATGTCTTTAACGGCTTTACTTTTGCAGTGCGTGGATATAACGTGACGGTGTACTTTTGTATATCAGCTTCGTAGTTGTGGTCATTTTCTGTTCTGCTGATTACATGATCTGTTCCTAGCTGAGTAAACACTTTTAAAGAAAACTTTTTTTTCGGTTTATACAACCAAATGTTTCACCAATTTTTAAAGTTTTTTCTTTTTTAATTTTTTTAAATTATTGAGCAGCAAAAGCTCATTTCCGTAAATACTTTGGATAATTTTAAGTTCCATTATGAAAATAGTACTCACAACTAGTAACTAACTAGTTACAGGGACACATCTCTAGACTTCAATTTCAGGCCAGTAAATATAATAGACATTATCAGAGACAGGAGATGGCATTCGTAGCAGCATTCACGGCATCCCGAGAGAAACATATAAATACCACTTTCGCGAGAAACACTTTGACATAGCATGTAGTATGTATAGAGTTTAGTTTATTATAATAGAATTATGCAGCCATCTTAAATTGGGCCATAATTCAGAAGTTAATTCAAATGTTATAAATATGATTAAAGTCAACGTGCCTAGCAAACACGTAAAGATTGTAATTAATAAATAAATTAATTAAACAAAAATAAAAACTGTTTAATTTTGTAAAATAATTTAAAAATAAATAGTAATTGTTTTTCTTAACAAGCTGGCGTCCACCCGCGTGAGACCTTAATTAACTCAAAGTAAAAACCACTTCTTCCATAATCCTAAATTCTTTGCAGGTACAATATTATTTTGGTGGCACAGTTACCTCCGCCGTTACCAAAACCGAAATATAGAGGTATACAAATTGCATCAAATATAATTACACATTCTATTTAATGACAATTTTCATTAGGCGTAAAGTATCAAAACGCTATTTTGGGTTATCTCTTTGTAAATCTGGAATCATTATTGCGTTTGAATTAAATATAACACAACCATAATAAAAACTGAACGTTAACGATAGATACATTTGTTGATCTCGAAATGCGCTACAAACGTTATTGTCTGTTAGTTCTTGTAATAGAGTAATAAATTTGGAGTAGGGGCACTGTGTTTTGTTTAATCAATTCAATTATTACAAAGCACTGGAACCGTTATTTGATTATTGAAAAAATAGTTAATTTTGATAGTATACTGCATGATCATAACCTGTTGATAATATTAACACTTTTTTATAATGGTCTTAGATTCCTTTTATTATTGCGAGAATAATTTTCTTCTACGAGCTAATTATAATAGCGTATAGTCATTCGATTCAGGAGCGCATAGTTTTTGTGCGTTTATTTTTATGGTTTTGGTATTCAAAAGCGTACGAGATAATTATCAAAACAGTACCTACATAAATGCAAATTTAAATTGCAGCTATACAATTTAATATAAAAGGTTCACTTTACATAAAAGACTTGAAGTCATTTATTATGCGTTTTACTATTGCTATGAAATATGTAGTTAATCATTTTTCAAAGGAATAAAAAATACGTCAAGTGGACTGACAATTCAGTTTTATTAAACATTTGATTCATATTATAATTTATGATTTTTACCTCTGAGTGATGATGCTCAACGTATTTTAATGCAAGTTCAGTTAATTTCGATAATGGTTTAGATGAATGCTATTAAGATTGTCTTCGAGACCTACCACAATCTAAAACAATCATGATAATATGTGTGATATTATTATCTATGGATTTAAAAAAATTAAATTTAGTTTCCATTTCATTACTTTATATATCTTTTACAGTTAATTTATTAAAGTTTCAAAAATACGAGGGTTGTGTATTTAGTGCAGCATACTGGTGTACCATATAAATTAGAAAACCATGAATTCGTCCATGAATCCCCCGTTCTCCGTATTAGCCTACGGATTGGACAGCTTCACTTTCTGCTCTGCCGCGGGCTCTTGACTCACTATCCTAATCTGAAACACTAACCTAATCTAAACTGAACCTGCATAAAGATAACCTAACCTAATCTAACCCTAACCTTAACCTAACTAACCTTTTTTTCTGGTGGTTTAAGGCTAATATGTACAGAAACTACCATTGCTAATCATGGACAGTCTATGAGGTTGGAGGCGAGATATAATTTCTTTCCTGTTCACGACTAGCCTACTACTCCAATTTAGCATGTCGATGTACAGGGGACGCTACCACACTGCGACTCATTTTACCCACTAGTATTTCTATCTACACCCTTGTTCCCTCAGAGACGTCAGCGTCTGCGTTAAACCCACTAGTATTTCTACTTACACCTTTTTCCCTCAGAGACGGAGACATCTGTGCATACTGAATACGTTCATCACAGAGGCTAGATCTACGTGGTTATAGTTTGCCGTTTTCTTTATCAATTACGTTCTTACGTTTACGTTCTTACGCTTACGTTCTTAACCTACTCACGAGTGTCAGTGTAGACAATGACTCTGTCTTACCCTGTTGCCTTGTTGTTACATGCCTAGGCCTTTTTCAGCTGCCTGTTTTCTTTTTAGGACTTCCCTCATGTAATCTGCTATGATTTGCCACGAGCCTATACTCGCAGGATTTTCTGCCTACCAGATTTTCTGTTACCAATGAGTATACTTGTCCTATATCTCAGGCCTGTCCAGATTTAATAATGGAACAGCATATGCTCTGCATCGGCTTGCCCATTCCCACAGTGCTCACAGGTGTCCGTGTCCGACTTACAAATCCGACATTGATAGGCGGAAAAACGTCAGTAGCCTGTCAACGCCGGCGACAGCCAATAGTCTAAAGTACCCAAGGGCTTGGAAGCAGATTTTGCTATGATTAGAATTAGTTTCCTTGTCCACGTCCCATTGACAGAGCCTACACACCCCCAGTATGCCAATGTTATCATATCGTTGCGGCGGGGTAGTGTGGGACTCCAATTTATTAAAAAACCTCCCATTCTAATGCTAACCGCGACTGGTATTACTAAAGGCATTCTTCACCACGTCACGCCATTAACCTAACAGGCGGTTACTCCTTGCTTGCACAGGAGCCTTGTACCATACGCCATCGTTACTGTACACTTCCATATCAGTCTCCTTCTACTCACTTGCTTAACGTTGAGTGCTCGTTTCAGCTAGTTCCTTGCTTTTCAGGACCTTGCAGACGAATTTGTCTACTGAGTTCGCGTTTATAAGACACACTCACTAGCTGGAAAGTCAAGCGCGGTGGACAGTGCATCTCTTCCGCTTGCCCACTTCCAATACTATAGAAGAGTCTGCTCACTATCGCCCTTTTCAAACACGCATTGGATACATTTGGCGCCTGGAGCTTTGCCCATCCTTGAAAGGTAGTATATAAGCTCTTCATGTCCTGCAAGGATGGGTGAGCTAGTGACTTGGTTCTCCGTGTAACCGACACACCGACTAAACGATCTTGACCAACCTGTGAATCCAGTTATTTATGTGTTGCCTGCCCCACTGCATCTGCCATTTGCAAATTGTTCCCCTCCGCTAGTTATTTTGTTAGCTTTTGCGCTCCGGCGTTTAGTAGATTATACATCCTCTCTCGTCAAGCAGAACATCCAACGCTACGCAGCCTGCTATAACTTCCGCAACATTTGCAACATTTGCAACCATCATATAGCCTCTAATATTTCTAAGGTTGACGCCGCGCATAGCTCTGCGGAGGCATATAATAAGATGGCGCTGACCAATGAGCAGTTGTACTCTCCTTGGAGGAAGCGTCGGTCCTCCAGTGTTTGGCACGAGCTTTATGATTAGCCTTTCCACATTTGCTGCTTTCTTTGTAGTATTTAGGACATGCCAGGAATGTTGTGTGTTTGATTTCAGGGTGAATCCTAAGTACTTTATTTCTTTGTTGATAATAATTGTATTTCCAGCTATGTTCAACGTAGCTGTCTGGCTGCTTGGCCGGTCTTTACTAGCCGTAAACAACTATGTTGTCTCGGTTTTGTCAAGTGGTAACTTTAAGCCTCTGCGCGTTTACCAGTCTTTGATGTTTCCTACATCTGTGGAACGCGTACTATAAACTACGGGTTGCAGAGGTCATGGCCAGGGTCGGTAAAGGGGACGTGGATAAGTGCACTAATTCCAAGCGTAGCAAAAGGGGCTTCCAAGCCACTGGGTACTTTAGACTATTTCTGATAGTCCTTTTCTTTTTTCGATTCTTTCTCAAAAATAAATTAAGAACCTAACTAACCTTTTCCTTGCGAGTGGTACAGGTCAAAACCTACAATTAACATTATGGGTGATTAGCGTCACGCCCGAACGTGGGGGGGATTTTCGCCGCTTGTTGGACGAGCAGGCAGATATATGTAGATGTTATTGCTTGCCCCGCATTAGCAGGCCTAAAACCCCTTGCGGTCTTGGACAAGTCACACAGTGTTACCTCCACCTCCGCAGTCCCCCTGGAGAAATTGCAATAACTCGCAAACCTCCGGTGGATACAGTGCGATACGCAATTGTCTCTCCGAGTGGACCACAGTGTAGCCCACCTTCCATAAGCTGAACCAACTTCGATGTGTGGGTGGCACCTGCCCATATCGGTGCCGCGTACAGTATCACTGATTCCACGACCGTGTTCAGGAGCCTTCACTTGCTAGCTGCCGGCCCTCCTACTCTGGATATCAACCGTTTCAAACCGGCTGCTTTTTCTAAGGTCTTGTCAGTCGCTGCCTGTATATGCGGGTCAAAGTTAAGGCACTTATCGAAGATGACACCCGGATATTTCACTTCTTGTGAAAAAGCGACTTATATTTCAGGTGATAACACTCTCCTTTTCCCACTAAAAAGGATTTCCTTCGTCTCTGAAGCTACTATATTCATTCCTTTGACTTTCATCTAGCACTCTACTATACCCGGGCCTTGATTTAACGTCTTTTTAAGGAAGCTTACGTCGTTACATACCGCGACCAGCGCCACATAGTCTGCATGCTATCAGTTCCACTCCACTTGGCATACTCGTCCTAAGTAACTGATCATAAAAGATGTTCTACAGCATTGGAGCCTTGCGCCACGGCACAGGGTAAGGACACTGTGTGTCTTTTTCCATTCTCTACCTAAATTAAGGTCCAATGATTAGCCATTAAAATAGCTAATCATTGTCTTGATAATGTATGCTTCCCTTTTAGAGCATTCAGTAGGTTTCTCCAGCTCACTGAATTGAAGACATTCTGTACGTCCACAAAGACCATGCCGCATATTTTGCGCGTCCGCCATGTTCCTATTATAGGTCTGCCTCTCGCCTCTACCACTTTGGCAATAGCGTCAACCGTCGACTTTCCCTCTCTGAACCCAAACTGGCTGTTCGCAAGTGGGAAGCTAGACAGGGTCTCAGAAATTCTGCCAAAAATCAGATGTTCCAAGAGTTTGGGCAATGTGTTGACCAAGCAAATTGGTTTGTAATCCTTAGGGTCTTTACATTGCTAGCTCCTTTTAGGGAAAAAATAAGCTCACCTGTTTCCATATTTCAGGAAAATCCCCTCGATCTATGGATTTGTTGAAGGCCTGTAGGAGCTTGTCGGGAAACTGTTCAACTGGGACACTGATAATTTCATTGGATATCCTGTCTGGTTCTGGCTCCTATCTCGCTACTAGCATACACTCTGCTATTTGCAGTTCTTGGATAGCAAATAGGGGAATGATACCTCCGTCTCCAACAGCCCGTCTATCCTCTTCCGTAAGTACCTTTTTCCTGGGAACAAGGCCGCTACAATTGCTTTTGAACCGCCGTTGTATGTCGGTTCCGCCTTGGTTCCCAGGTTCCGCATGACAATTCTGAATTGTATACTCCACGGATCTGCGTCAACTTCGTCCAAAAGCTTCCGTCAAAAGGCTTTTTGCTCCTTCCGATTTCAGCTCTCAGGAACCGTCTAGCCTGGTTCAACACAGCTCTAACCTTACCATACGTCGCACCATCCCTATTTTGAATTCTGATAACAATTCTTCTAGCTCCAACGCCATTCTTCCGCAACCGTTTTCAGGCAGGTCTACTTGTGCCGTTCCACCAGTACACCTGCTTGCGCCTAGGAATAACCTCTCTCCTAGGCATAGATAAATCACACGCAGTGGTAATGTCATCCGTAATGGCATTTGCGGCTTGATTGCTAGAGATCGCCGAAAATTGCTAGAGATCGGCAACTATCTTATGCCATTGTCCCGAAAAACGTCGAGATAAACTTTTTCGTTGAAATTTCTTGACGGACAATCTTTTGCTGGCAACCGCTTTGGGTGTCGCAGGTTACGCATCGATGCCAAAGCTGATGTATAGACGGTCACTGCATGTCTGATCATCCAATACTTGCCACCCGATTATTTTTTTTAGCAATTCCACTTATGGCAAACGGGATATCTATTCTGGACGAGCCCTGTGCCCTTACTCACGTTAGTTCATGTCCTGCAGTGCACAATACCATATAGAGAGAGGCAATCAGAGCATCTAAATTCTACTTCTATCGTAAGTGTGCGCATATCAGCAGCTACCCGACTTTGCATTGAAATCATCAGCAACGATAATGTTACCTTATATTGCACGTAGCTTCGCCCCTAAGGTGTCAATATATCGCTGAAACTCCTCAAGTGGGATGTATGGAGACGAGTAACAATTGCACATGTATATACCTTGTGCGATGGCTACCACAAATTCCTTATATCCCATCCGGGCCCTCTTTAGCTGACAATTGACGAGAATTAATGCAGCACAGCAGTTTTGATCAGTGATTAAAGACGTATATCCAAATATAACTCGGTTTCGTTCGCATGCATCATCAAAGTAATATAATTTTCCCGTATGCATTGTCGTGTGCGAAACTAGATCTGGTTGGATTAATTTGTATTATTGACTCCAGGACCCGCTTAGGGGTAAGGCGAGTTTTGATATCAGTTACTCCCTTTGCCTTGGCCATAGCTGGTTTGTTCCTTGCCCAGTCAAGCTTTCCCAGCCTGAGAACCTAACTTTAACCTGCGTCAAGATAACCTAACCTAACTAACTTTTGTTTTCTGATGGTTTAAGGCTACTCTGTACACCACCCATGCTAATCATGGATAACCTATGTCGTTGGAGGCGAGATACAATTTCCTTCCATTACAATTCCATTCCATTCCTTCCACGACTACCCAACTGACTCCAAATTAGTCTGTCGTGGTACAAGAGACGCTACCTCACTTCGACTCTTAACCCACTAGTATTTCTTCTTCTACCCTTTTTCCCTCACAGACGTCATAGGCCCGCTTGTGCACACTGAATACGTACATCACATAGTGTCAGTCTACGTTGAATAGTTTGTCTTTTTCATTTTCAACGCTTTTGTTCCTAACTTACTTCTGATTATCCGTGTACGAAATGACTCTGACTCGCCGTGTTTCCTGCTGTTATATAGCTAGGCGTTTTTCAGATGCCTTTTTTGTTACTAGGACTTCTCGTATGTTCTCGTCTATGGTTTTCCATGAGTCTTTACTCTCCGGAACCGCGTCTACCAGATTTTTTCTTGTGACCAGTATTTTACCCAGGAGTATATATGCCCTATATCTCAGGCCCGCCACCTTTCGAAATGGAACAACATATGCTCTGCATCGTCTTGTCCACTCCCACAGTGCTCATAGGTATCCGTGTCTAGCTTACAATCCTACATAGATAGGCGGAAAAACATCAGTGGCCCGTCAGTGCTGGCATCAGCCAATAAACTAAAGTACCCGAAGGGTGGGAAGCCCTTTTTATGCTCGAAATTAGTTTGCTTGTGCGTTTCCCCTTGGCCGAGCCTGCCCACGACCTCTGCCACCTAACTTTCTTTTTGCCATGCGTTAAAGATCAAAATCTGCATTAGGTGTTGTGGGGGATTGGCGCCCCGATTAAGCGCCGCTCGGCCGACCAGGAAGCAGACCTTTACTGTCGTTGTTGGTTGCTTGCATCGCAATGCGGTCCTCAAACCTCTCGCTCCCCTGTGGGATCACACGTGGTTGCATCCAAGCACCAGGACACCGCGTTTGTTCAACTACATTACTTCTCGGTGTTTTTCTTTGGGTTTCTTTGCTGACCAGGTCACGTTTCAGATATGTTTCAGATACCTCTCCAACAATTGCGATACTTTACGTTTTGGATGCGGATGGCTTCCGCCCAGATCGGTGAGTCATACACCGCCTCTGCCCTACTATTCTTTTACTTATTCTGGGTGGACGTATGTTTGACATGGGTTTCTTTATACTTCCCGTTTTCGATAATGCTTTTTCCGTGGCCTCTTTCCCCGGAAAAAGCAGTTACCCAGTTACCAGTTACCCAGTTAACAATAGGTGCCCAGTTACCAGTAGGTATTTTGCATAGTCCTTAAACTGCACCCTATTGTTTACGATGTAAATCACCATGGAAAATTTTTCTTTTGCAGAGCGTAATAGTCTTTTGGCTATCCACTTTGTTAC
>WYDF02290559.1:0-16296 GCA_009867245.2 Adranes taylori
CTGGAAGACCGCCCTGCACCACAGAAACATCCTCCATAGAGTCACCACACGTCGGCCACGACGTTGGACGAAGAAGAGCGGGTAGTATATGGTCCTGCACCAAGTGATAATTTTCAAAAAGCCAATCGATGATATGGTAAATAGATTGTTAACTTATAGGGAGAAGAACGAGAGTTATCAAAATATAAGGAAAAAAATACATAATACTATATAAAAAACTTTCGCTGGCATAACTTTCAACATAACTAACATAACAATAGAACAATAGCATTACTAACATAATAATAGTCAATAAACAAAAATGCTAGCACACAGCGCACGATAGATTACATAAAATACATACTTC
Source organism: Adranes taylori (assembly GCA_009867245.2). Classification (NCBI taxonomy): domain Eukaryota; kingdom Metazoa; phylum Arthropoda; class Insecta; order Coleoptera; family Staphylinidae; genus Adranes; species Adranes taylori. The sequence goes on from WYDF02290559.1 coordinate 347, forward strand.
TATAAGTATAGGATTGTAAAGTTCAAATGATTGCCTTCGACAATCATAATATATGTTGATTTTTCGTCAACAGCGATAAAGATGAAATCTTACGAGACACAACTGAAGAGTCCACAATAAGTGCTTCGTATTGTATTAGTATTTATTTCAACATACAATATTATTTATTATCAGAGCACAATGTTGGGTCTAATCTCTATATGATTTTAATTTAGCTAACAGTGTACTTTGAGAACAAGCTATAGCTACTTGTAATTTTAGAAGTACTTTAGCACTCATTTAATTTTTTTTTTGTTACATGAAGACTGGTAAATCTTATATTTTATAACAATATTCTGTTCTACCATAACAAATTGTCCAAAAAAAAACTACGAAAATAATACAACTGCGAATAAAAACACTCAAAATCCATCATACCTTCTACTGTTTCACAAGAAGGAATAAAGATGTTTTGCCCTTAGTTTATTTTTCTCTCAATTTCCTTCCGTTTTCCTTCTGCAAAGAATAATTGTTTCCATTATCCCTCGACCTTTCATTCCATCTTAGTCTTCATAGCTTCAATTCATCTCTTCATAACTTCAATACATCTGCTCTCATATATTCTGGTATTCCATCACCATTCATTATATTGAAATATTTCCTATTATATCCCCATTCCTCATAATTTTCCATCTTTTTGCACCCCAATAAATATCATTCATTCTTATTTCAACTTGATTTACAGCATCATTTACCACATCACACATTTTCGCAAATCATTTTTCCATAAACTATCCTATCCTTCATACTCTTTTTCATTATCTTTCGTTCATTCATTCAAACAGAGCTTTTTCTTCTGTGTAATCAATACCTGAATTTCCTGATTCCAACAGAGTTTTGTACTTTGTTCTCTAGTTTTAAGTCCAATTGCTTTTTGAGCAGCGCTTTTAAGGCTATTTATTATATTTTCATATACTTCCTCTACTGGACGTTGATGTACCGTCTTGATGTTCCCATCTAGTTCACGTTGGTACAACATTCGAGTATTATCATTTAGTAAGCTATCTAAATTATAAGGCTTTGTTAAACAATCTTTCTCCCCAATTTCCTGTCCACTAGGATCTTTACTATTTTTAGGTCTGAATGGCACTAACATTTTTGCTCTGAACATGTAATGGTCTGAGCCACATGTTACTTCTCTATAGACTCTCACCTCATTTATTTGCAAACTAGTGGCTTGCTTTATTATAACGTAGTCAATAATAGATCTAAGATTTCTCGTCTATTGTACCCGAATGTACGTTGTACCCTTGTGCAACGTCGCATTAAATTACAAATATTTAAATGGGAAAAATGCAGTTGTATATGAAACTATACGTTCACTAATAATCAATCGTATATATTGAATTTTATACGATTGGTTTTTAGAATTTTATACGATTGGATTTTAGACAATTAAAATAGGTTGAATAAAGCTAGAGTTATTCCATTTGAACACAAAGAGATACAGGCATATATACAAAATTGAGTAGAGGGGTATTTTGTGGATTCAAGAATCTCCATAACATGTTAATCAATCAAAATCAGGTAATCGAAAATTTTCATAAATCCTGCATCACCCGTATTAGTTACATGGAATATGAAAGATACTGACAGTAACATGCAAAGTTGTTTCTAACAAATGAAGGTAGCAGACGTAGTAATAGTTTCAAGAAAGTTAACAAATTATTATAAAAGTTTTGTCTGTTGCTGATAACATTCAACTGGATTGAATGAAATCTACACTATAAAACTTCAGTCAAAACTATACATACGAGGTATGATCAGATAATGCGAGGAATTATAAAATTTCACGGGTTGTGGAACGGGTAGTATTTAACATCATGTATCTAGTTTCGTATAATTATTATACTGACAGATAATTAATATCCAAATATACAAAGACTAACTGTTTTTAAAGACATTTCAATTAAACATCGTTTATTAAACATACAGTCAACGACATTAGTTCAATGTAATTATAGAAGCGATTGCACTAAATGGGTTCAGTGATAACTATGGAAATGCAACGACCTAGTTTGAGACGTTGCCTTTGCGAGAACACTAATAAAACATTTCATAGATGATTCTACATATTCATATTCAATTAAACTTTAACTTATTTTCATAATGTAAATATTCATTATTATAATTTATTCATATTTTAAATCACATTAAATACACTAATTTACTATTTTTAAAAAAATCTTACGTTTTGTTAATATTTATATAATTGAAACATGTAAAGCATCGTTCTACGCATTTTTATAAAGAGTAGAAAATCGTCCTACTATTCAATTTTACTTTGTATTTAATAAAGTCTTGGGGGAAAAACTTTAATTCGGATCTTTCGAGCTCATTTTGAAATAGAAGTTACACCCAAAAACAGGCCAAAATGGCCAAATTTAAGCCGGCTGGGCACGAAAGTATTGATCGATTTATAGCAATTTGTAGATACTAATCGATTTTTTGAAACTTTTACGTTGTTCGTATTGTAAAATTATGTTAACTGATTGAAAATTAAAATTTTAATCTGCATTTTTCATTTTCAATGACTATGTTTTATGCAAACGGGCCAAATTCCAAATTGTATTTCCGTCCAAAATGGGCAATTTTAGATATATATTATGAAATAAATAATTTCAGACAGGAATGCTGTTATTAAAAAACACGTAATGAGCACGCTAGAATCTGATCTAATACGAAAGTACGTAACACTATGTGCACAGATAATAACTTTTATAATTTTGTTATATTCGAGAACAAATAAAGATATCGACATGGGGTCTTTAGGGGAATTTATGGATTAAGTTCGTTCCCATCAAATAAAAAAAATATACGTTTCCATTTAATTTTTTTCCGATATTTGAAAAAAATTCGTCTTGCTATCAAACAGCGCCCCTTAGAAGATTTATCAAGAACTTCCGTGTGGCGCTTGAAACTAATTTTAATTCCACTTAAAATTTTCTTTCAAATAAGTGCAATTATGTTGTATTCAGATAAAACTTTTGGATGTTACGAAGGATTAAATATTACATAATTCGGAAGTTTCGCCCACCTTTATTAATGGATGTACGAAAAAAAGTTTTAACCCGGAGGTTTCCCCCCCTCCCCCATAAAAATAACATTAGTATATCCACGGGTGATATTGACCCATCTTGGATTTAATTTTCTAAAAAATATGAATCATTTAAATTTATAATATTTTATTTCAAAAACATGTTAAGTAGATACTTATAAACCAGAAAAAAATTTGATAGCACGTATTGGACAACAATTTTTTGTGCATTGCCCGCAAATAAAAACAGAGCACTTGTAGTAGCTATTGTTGGCTTTTCGGATTTTCTGACTGGAACAAACACCGCACCTCTTTCTTTCTGAGGGGCTGATTTTTTTGTGAACCCCATGTGTTTCAAGAAGATCTGTTGGTAGAGGTATTTTCATAATACCGGAAGCAATCAAGTGAAGCTTATATGGCATCTTCGGATTGCCGATTCTGTTCCGTAAAAATGGTTTGCACAGCTGCAGGGCCACTTTCTTGTTAAATAAGCTTCATGTAATGTTCGTTTTTGACAATTTACAATACGTGTGCGTTTACAGCAGTAATGTTTGTCATAGCATGAAAAATATCCATCGGCCACCTTCTTGTACGCCGAGAGGTACAGTAGTTGGCACATTTATCATCTAAAGCATCAAAGCCTCCCTTTGTTCCATTATAGAAATGAATTATCTCTGGCTTTTTTGTTTCCTGATTCATTTGGTCATCATGGTGCATATTTGAAGAAGCACTACGGCATTCCCCTTTTTTTTTTGGAACGTACGACGCAAGAGTAGTATTTGATGTAAACCCAAAAATTGAAGACTGGGCTTCTCTGGCACGATTTGTTTCGGTATTTGATGCTTAATTTTTCTCATTGTTCCGACATAGGTTAGATTTATTTTTCTACATGCCTCCACCAATTCTAAAGATGAATACCAATTATTAGCTGTTATGTTGCTGCCAGCTATACGAGTAGAGTCAGTCTATTAATCGAAGAACACATTGAGTGGGTAACGAAAGTTTGGATTTTTTCTCCGATTGTTTCTTTTCAGCACCATCGTAGATCTCAGCATTTATCATTTAATGCGTTTCCGAATCTGTCAGGATTAGTACCTTCAATCCATATTTTGCGGGTTTGTTAGGCATGTACATTTTGAAACCACATCGACCTCTAAAGGGTACCAACATTTCATCAATCATAACATGTGGCACTGGATTAAAGTTACTAGTACAGTTATTAACAAATAAACAAAATATTTTGGAGATGGGAGCGAACTTTCTATTTTCCATTCTCTCTTTTCGAGTTGTGCAATCATCAAACTGCAAACAGCACCTAATAAAAGAATATCTTGCCAAACTCATTGTTGCTCTGAAAATATCACGCTCAGTTCCAGCCGTTTCCTACGTGGAACGCAAGTCTTCTTCAGTAGATTTGAACAGTCCAGCTAAGTATAAACGACCAATAAAGCATGAAGTTCATCAAGGAATAGCGCAGCTGTAAACAAAGGCCTAAATTTTACACGTGATTGTCTGCGCTTCTTGAATCTTCTGTATTGTTCTCTTGCCTGCTGAATTCGTTGATTAGTATACCGAAGAATGTTTTCCGTAATGACGTCATCTATTAGAAATATGCATGCCCTAATGGGTGTTTGAGGCGGATTGATTTTAGCGGAGCCATGCAAACCTCAATCAAATCGAATAATATTTGAAACCACAGTTTTTCCTTTTTAGGATGATTTCTTGACCACTTGGTTCCATCTTTACCATAAAAATATCCAAAAACAATGTTGTAAGGTAGATTTGAAGAAATTTCATTATCATCAGATGAATCAGTAGATATATCTGATTCAGAAGGATGGTCACTTAAAACATCGTTATCATTTTGTTGGGCATCATCTGACGCATAATCTAGAAGTTGCCGATATGCATCTGTTTATTTTTCAATAGTTATTGATTCTAAAGAACTTTCACCTTAATCTTCATCACTTACTACTTCTACAAAGTCGTCATAAAATCGATCATCGTTAATGATTTCCAGAAGCTGTTCATCTGTTAGAAGCTCCATATTTTTTAATTTCTACAAAAAATAAAATATCTGACCTTCTCTTATTCAAAATATAATATGGTTGGGTCATATTTAACCGTGGGTAATACTTGCGGGTTAAATAAAATTGATGTAGGATTACTTAGTCTTTTTAAATTCGGCACTCATAGTATACCTTGTATAAGGCCTTTTCTCGAACTCAAACTTCAAAATATTTTCCAGAGATTTTTCTTCCCAACTTTAGTAATATATATTTTTTTTCTCAAAGCTTTAGGTATTATAGTTTCTGAGATAAAACTGCTGGCCAGGCTTAGTGGGATCATCTGTATATGAAAATTTCAATACAACTAAAATGAGTATAGTTATGCAGTTTTCTTCTTAATAAACCAACTTAATTGCTAAAATACTTTCGATCTTCTGACAATCATTTTAAAATAAAAACTCGTTAAGGTTTAGTCAAGTACAACCAATTTTTCTAAATAATAGTTTTATCCAACTATTTACTTTGCACTCGACTTGTAAACAAAATAGTTTTATTTTATTGTTTCATATGTGCCTATTTATATGTAAGTACATTCGTGCAAAGCAAGATCGAAAAAAATCTATACTTTTCTCTCTAGATTCAGCAGAAAGCCAGAAAATGCTTAGCAAGAATTCAATTATGGTACAACAGATTGTTTTATTCTTTTCGAATGTTGATAATTAAAATTTTAAATTAAGCGGTCTGCTTCAACTTTGCATAAAGCTGCCAAGAAAGCGTTACTAGCTCCAGGTATATTATAAAAACAATTTGGGAAGATCATGTTTGAATGAAACAAAACAAGGTAAGTCGATGATTATAAAACAGAGTAATGCGTGTTTTCTGTCAGTAATGTTTACTAAAAACTTTACAAAGGTTGAAATTTCTGTTTTTATTTTAACCCATTTGGAACAGCAAAGATTGTTGAATATCAATTTTTGATGATGTTGCAGATGACCAGCGTTTCACTCTAGCGACAGACTCAGCAAAATCGTAGTTTGTTGCTATTGTTACTATGTTATTGTCTTTCCAACGAATGAAGAGCAAGTAGCAATTTTCGTCATATTTCATTTCATAAAAACCGCGTTCCTTTTTTTGGTAGGTCTTCTGGTCAATGAGTTGGTTCTATTATTCCTTGTGGTTCCCAGTTGCACGTATCTTCCTTTCTTTTAGTAAAGCTAATAGAGCATAGCTTGTAAAGTAATTATTGAAAAACACGACATGATCAGTTGGCACTGCAATGGCATCTAGAGGATCCAGTACTACTTTCAAACCTAGTGGCATTTTGATTTCTTCGGCAGGTACCTTTTTCGCGCCACAGTAAGTGTCAAATGAGAAGCAAAATATCCCGAGCTGCTGCATAATATCCAATTTTTGAAACCAAATCTGACTGGTTTATATCTTATGAACTGTTTAGACGAATGACGCCCAAAATAGCAGATCATCGCTTCATCGATAGATAACGATTGGGAAAAGATTCCCCACTATTAGAATTTCTGATTCAATATTTTCATAAGAGGACGGATTTTGCTCATTTTATCAGATTTATTTAGGTTGGTTCAGGTTCAGGTAAGTGGAGGTATTTTTTTATATCCAAGCAGCGATTTCTGGACATTGTATTTGAAACAAGCGGGACGTGCATATCTTCATCCAGATTCCAATAGAGTCTCCTACGAGGATGTTGTTGATAACCAGGAAACAGCAGTATGACTATGAAAGTTTTTACGTCCGCGTTAAATACAACGAAACTATGATTATTTTTTTGCGTCGAATATAGATTGGTTTGTTCGACCATCCGTCCAATAACTTCGCTATTCATGAACTTTTCGAATACTTGGACAGGATTTAATCCCGCTATCTGTTCGACTATTACCTCTCGCGATCCTGACCACACTGTGTCATATCCAGATTCAATACTTTATTCGACCACTTAGGTTCATATTTTTTCATATCCTGTATTTGTTGCTTCAATACGGAAAGCGGTGTATCATCCTCGGAGTCTTCATCAGATGTTCCGTTTTGTTCGATTTGAATTTCCATCTATCCATTTGGGATCATTTCCTGAAATTTGTCTCCATCATTATTTTCTTGATCGGTTTGGTCATCAACATCACTGACTATTTTCGATTTCTCTATAGCAGCCGTTGAAATATTGGCATATGTTTTTCCATAAAAACAATGAGTTGATATTGGTGGCACATCTGAATCTTGGATCATGATGATCTAAAAAGAAATAATTTACACTACAGAAATTATTTCAATACTAGTAGTTAACGATCACCATATTAGCCCTCTGTACTCATGGGAGTACAGCGACTAAAGGGTGCCTCCATAGAATAGGTGAAGTGGCTTATGTGAAAAATGTTATGCAATAATAAATTGAATCTCACTTACATGATTGAAGCTTCACAATTGATTGCAGTATCGTTTCGACACTGTAGGACGGATATCAACAGAGCGCGCAGGGACGCGCCGCAGTATACCGGACTGCAAAATCAAAACATGTGCGAATATCATTTATGGTCGGTAAAAAAGAGATAACCATTAGTAATACAGTTATCTACATGCTAAGTGAGTACTTGCAAATGCTGGACAAAACATCTAGTCAATCGTAGATGGCGCTAGAAGCAAACCAATGTAACCTTCTTGTTTTCTTGTACAACGGGCGCTGATGGGTTAAGACTGAAGCACAAGAGTCAATGGAAAATATATTTAAAAAATGCGTGGTATTCCATTTTTTAGGCATACTAGATAAATTATTTTGTGACTTTAATACAAATTTGATTCATTATCGTTAATTTATCGTTGTAGTAATATTAGTATTTTGTAGTAAACAATATTTCTTGCAATATCTCGCATCAATAGTTCTTTTAATATTTAATCTATTGCGATTTAAAACAAACGAATACGCAATCTTGAAAAATGAAACTTGGGGAACTTATATAATACTGATAGAGATCAATTTTGAGTAAGAAAAACATATTCAAGAGACTTTATAGTTTTCACTAGATATCACTAGAAGAATTATGAACACAGCAAATAAAGCAGCCTTTTTGGAACTTTGCACCATTTGTGATTATCGATAGGACTTACCATTAGCAGCGTCGGGAGTGGGAGTTTTTCACACGGTCCGTCACATAGATATCACAGTTAATCTCAGTAACTCGCTTCTTTCATTGAAAATCGGAAACAATAAGCAGAGATTGACGGAGAGTTGCATAGTACACATTAATATGTATCGTTCTGTCAGGGAACACTATAGGGCTCAAATCTAGCCACTTTGATGTTTTTAATTTATTGCAGCGACTTAAATTGTTGCAACGAACGCAACTACATATTCTGATCTAAACGCTGTAAAAATAGCTGGCAGAGTACTGCTAAAGATGACAAAATAGTGCAATTGCAACAAATTAGTACTCCTACCGAATTATTCAAAGCAGGATCGTAATTTGTTAACTTTTTTTTAACCACCATACTGCATTATATTTTATTCTATTTTGTAACATGAGAACTGCTGCATGAGGTTGTGCATGAGGTTATCAGGATTGGGTAAGAATTTGCTGTTCTCAATTATAATAAAGTACTTAAACACTACATAATGATGTACGTAATAACATGTTTAAATAATTGCTTTTACTGTTCCAATATTTATAATATCAAGTAAGGACTCTAAACGCGATTTTAACTGACTAACATTGCATTATGAAGTTTATTACAATGCAAAATTGTTAGGATGTTCCATATCATTTCCATTGGTAAAATAGCATGTAAAAGTATCGAAATCAAATGTAACTGGATTTAATATTCATAAGTTATCTATGAATTGACATGCGAGGCTTCTTCTTGACTTCTCTTTGACATTGATACAATTAACTGCTTAAATGACGAAGATTTTGTAGGTTGACCTTGCCCATTTTTATGATCAAGATAACGAAATAGGTTCTTGAACTATTTACGGTGATGTAGGGTCCAATCGCTGTCGCCGAAGTAGTAACGGAACAAGCGTATGTGATGCTCCTCAGGCGTTACCGTATAGTGCCATCGTTTGTCGGGAGTGGGCGGTAATGGCACATCGCCTAGTACTTATGGGGTAACGGACTGAGAACCGGGAGGAGTCGTCGATTCTTCCTTCTGCTTCGTACGAGTGACAGGTTCAGTAAGGTTGACTATCCTCCGCGGGGTACGTGCACCGCGCTGATTGATGGGCTTTGCAGATGTCCTGTCGCGTTAATATCTACTCATTTGATACGCCAGATGTTTGGCGTCCCTTTTCTTCTGCTTTTATCCACCTCGTTTTCTCACTAAATGATGTAGATACAAGGAAAATTGTGTGAAATATTGTTATATTGAAATATTGTACATGAGTACTCGTTAGCTGTTTCTCACGGCTCACATACCAGGCAGCGCGCAGCACCACTTTCGCGCACAATAGGTTTTTGAATGTATGTGGAATTTCTTGTTTTGGCTCCTTTCCATGCGGATATTCATTGCTGATAAATATCAGGATTTTTCTTTCGTTATTAAATTATATAATATTGAATTAAATTTGATTGATTTATCTTATACTAGAGGATCATTTATACGTAAATTAATTAATTTGATTACGGTATAATCCGATAACGGTACTCACCCAAGACAAACGTCCATCGTTTCGTTCGTAATAATCATTCACTTCATAATGATTAATTTTGGCTTCATCGTATTGATTAATGTTGAAAATAAAATTTCCGGCATTCAGGTCTTATTTTTTATTTATCACTATGATTTGTCTATGTTTCAGTGGCAATTTAGGTACCCTTTTCAAGACTACAAATTATTACAATTGTTAAAAGAAGGTATAATATCATTTTCATTTTTTGGTACGTGAACAATCACTTTGACATTGTTGTAGTCCTGAAGATGGTGCATATATAGCCACCGAAATGTAGACAAATTTTAACAATCGTAATACTTTGTAAATAATTTGTCCTGGAGATGGTGCAAATATAGGCACCGAAATGTAGACAAATATTAACAATCGTAATAGTTTGTAAATTATTTGTCTTGAAAATGGTGCCGTATAGCAACCGAAACGCAGAAAAATCATAGTGCTGAATAAAGAATAAGACCTAAATTCTGGACATATTTTATATTGTTGTAAAATACATTTTTATAGTTAGATTCCTCATCACCCTTACACTCGTGTTAAATTGCATTTTCTAAATATTTATAAATTTTCATTTTACTTAAACAAAATGTAATTAACGTGCACATACTGTTTGTTCACGAAAGAAGAATAAGAAGAGAAAAAAAGAAAAATTATACATCTTGCGTGATTTTCCCTTTGCCAGCGGAAGAAAACTTTTCATTTTCTCCCGAGAACCACACCGGACGTTGTTTCAGGAAAACACCCGTTCATACTTTTCTTAATCCCTTTAGGACCGTTTATGTTTTAACCTCCATTTCAACTCGCCGTTTTAATTATATTTTTTTCATCACAAAAATAGTATGGCGGCTGCCAACTAAATAATCATTTGTAATTGTCAAGTTTAAGTTAATTACCTAGTGCTAAATGTTTTGTTCTGTGAATAATTTTTCTGTGGTGGCAGTTTGTTTATTAGATTCAATTTATTATAAGAACAAAATGAAATTTCGCTATAAAATATTAAATATGCTCTTTATACTGAATTTATAAATATTTTGTTTTATGAAGGATAATCTAAATTTTTACAGATGAGCAAATTAAATGTATTTTTAAAAAATTGGTGTATTATATGGAATTATCGAATGGGGTAAAACAATTCAAATCAATTTAATGTAAGCTAGTTTTATACCAAATAAAAATAATGGAAACAAACTCTTGCCTCGTTGGACTCAAAGATACAGAAATAAAATATTTTGGGCTTCAAAAAATTATCGATTTAAGTTATTTTTCATTACTTCTTATTAAAATTAGAGAAAGTTTTCTAAATGATGTCGTAAATTTATAGCTTTAAAAAAATTGACAATGCAACATCAGGCCACAATAAGAAAATAAATAAATAAAATCTATTTCCCTGCTATGCCTCGGAACGGAAAATAATAACATCATTTATAAAGCAAATTTGGCGGATATTGACGTTTTTGTTTGTCCTATCAGGATATTTAGAATTTATTTCTTCTTACATTTCTCTCAAGTTTTAAATATTCTAGAAGTATTCTACTTGAATATATATTTTAATATAAAATGGCTACCGATCGTTACAAAACCTAACGAGGAGTTTTTCAAAACCACGGGCCACCCATCGTGATTCTCCGTACACCCTTCGCTACGCTTAGTTCCAGGCTTAATAATAGTTACAGTATTGTCGCTGAAGTACGTGCACAATTTTGCAACTTTTGTGCTCTGGCTAATTGTATGAATTATATATATCTTTATGGAAGACTTTTTCTTCACACCTGAATTGCTTTTGTAGTCAACAAATATCTTAAGGACAAAGCAAAACAATTTAATATGGAACTTGCTTGAATTTCGAAGACCAGTTCACGATCTCCATTAGAAAATCCTATCCATAATCATGAGAAGTGTAAATCCAAATAAATTATTGGTGTCTTTACCTTAGTACTTTTTTTATATTGTGCGGAATCTATAAAAAATAGTGTAGTGTATAGAGGTATTAATCCTGCAATAGAACGTAAGAGTTTGGTTTGGTTTTACTACTTGGACCCCCAATTCCAGACATACGATTTGCCATATAATTCTATTTATTTCTCTCTGTTTTGTTGTTGCGCTCTGATTTTATGTGGCTCTTAAAGTTCACTTTTCTATCAACTAATAGTCCGATTTATGTTAGCCCTTAAAACTTGTTATCGGGTGAAAGCCTCCAACGGAAAAGGGAGAAAAATGTAAAAACAAATAAATAAATAATCATCAGCTAATTAATTAATTATAAATAGAATTGAACGGATAATAAATTTTCGCGTTTATATAAAGGGAATTGGAATTGAAACGTGGATGTAATTCGTGCTCTGAACAATGGTCACTGCCCTCTGTCAGTATTTCTAGATAGATCTCATGCCTTTGACTCTGTCTGGCATGCTGTCCTGATTCGGAAACTCCATGATCTTCACATCATTCACCCTAGCATACTTAAGATAGTCCAATCATGCCTAGCAGACCGTTGAACTCAAATTAAAATAGGAAATACTCTCACCAAATTTATACACCTTCAATCTGGCACATCCCAAGAGTCTGTCCTTGCCCCCTGTTGTATATTTTGTACTGTCATGATTTCCAACCACCTACCACTCCTAATACTCATTATGCCTTGTACACTGATGACAGAGCTTACTGGGAATACGACCCAAAAGCGGACGTTTTACAGACTTTGATATTATTGGTTTTTGCTGATTAGTATTTTGGAGTGTAGTAAATTCCTCTTGATATCTAATTTAATCTCCAAATTTTTCCGGATTTAGTATTTTTAGATTTAGTTTTAGGATTTTGATTTAGTATTGTATATTCCGGTAAATGAGTCTGAGATTTTTCTGATTTTGCTTTCGTTACCGTATTAGGTCCAGCTCAGATTCCTGTTTTAATCTTTTAAATGCCAGAATTTCTCATTCATTCTTTAACTTTAACATACAATTTTTGCTACCATCTCCTTTGTTCCGTCTGTTGCAAATTTTGTACATAACTACTTTTGTTATGATCATGATATTTTAATTTACAGAATGTAAAATTTATATAATTCGTTTTACCAAAAACTATAATAAAAGTTAATAAAATTCAATTTAATTTTGATGATTAAATAGAATGGAAACGCGTGTTTTACTGTGTGAAGAATATTACCAGATAAATAGAGTTATTCTTACATTACGCAATATATAATTTTAACTTCAAAGCTAAATTTGCATACAGTAAGCAAATATGAGCTAACAGCTTTTAATAGCAAGTTTCAAACATCAGATTAAATGTTGTAGACTGGTTTGTGTAAATAATCCTTTTGTAAATAATTAGATATCCGAAATTTAATGTGATAAGTAGATTAAAAACTTACCTGCTATGCTTTAGTGGTAGTATCTAAACCTGAAAAATATAAGATTAATAATGTGATTAATACGTACAAAGGGTACTAATACTATATCGATGGATAAGAAATTAATATGTGAAAATTGGTAACTTTCATCATTATGCTTTTTTCAATGAACAATGGTACAATGAGAAAAATACACCCTTTTTTAAGGAGAGTGCCTTTGGGTAAATGATACATGCATAAAGATTAAACACTGAACTCCGAAACGAGCGCTCGTCGTACGTTAGTTTATTGAAAATGCAAATTTTAAAGTTCACGTGTCTGAAAAGTTTATTCAAAGTGAATGATATGTATGAATCGCTTCATCATAAACGATTAATGTGTGCAAGGCGATACAAGTATAACAAATATTAAACATAAGATTCTTACACTTTTCAAGAACAAAAAGATATACTAATAAATAAATTAGTCGCAAACTGTAGCACATTTATGAATGATTTAAAAGAAAAGGTTATGCTTTATTTATCGTGGACATACTAAATCAGTTAAGCTTGCAAATGTAGTTTTTGACAGAAACAACTTTGGAAAATTTGTAGTTTTTGACTGAAACAACTTAGGTATGGAAAATTTTTATGACATTTTATTATGATATTATGGTTTTATTTGAAGAACCTTTATAAACACATTTGTAGGCATATTATTGCACTAGTATAAAAATTTAATGATGAGAATGTGTGATAGTATTAATTAAGATGTAAATAACTACTTATTTATAATTAGATGGGTTAATTCATCTCAAAAACACCTATTGATGACATTTTAACACCCAAATAGCTTAAACAAGCCAGGTGGGGCAGATGCATTTCTGGCATTTGGTGTAGCCTTCGTCAGTACTCTATTTTTCACTAACGACTTAGGTGACTGTACCACGCCTGGCTCGGTTAAACTCTTTTCAATTATTTTTAACGTTACATTTATAACAATTACAGAGTTCATACTGGTAGACAAATTGACAACCCAAATAAGACGACACAGTTTGTGTTTTGTTCCCTTTAATGTCCTTAAACTTCTGTATATTAAAGAGGAGGTATCCCAATAGTTTTACTGATATGCTGAGTTAATTTGGAGAAACTAAAAGATATCAAAATATTTGCGTACTCTGTATATTTTTATACATCTTGACAGCGCCATTAAGGGTGTTACCTGCATATCGTTCTTAGCCTCACGAAATTGACAAATGAAATAAAACAATGCATCTACAAACACTAGCAATTAACCAACACATTATAAAATCATCGAAAAGATATATCAAGAATTCATAATTTATAAAAATAATTTGAGCGACGGAAAGAGTTACTATGTATTGTCGCAAGTTTTTTTAAACAGTCAGTGAACTCTGCGTGTAGAATTATCAACCAAGGCCGCCAACCAAACAACAAAACCTTAGAGAGAGTCAGCAGAGAAACAAAAATAGAGAATATATATATATACTCTTCGATTTCGATAACCTTTCTTTGGGTGCTATTTTTGTTTCGACATCGAGTATAGAATATAAACAAAAAATTGTACATATTAAGGGAGAAAGATATGTTTCGTTATCTTTTATGGCGCCTCGATCTTCGCGCGTTTTTATTATTATAGAGGTTCGCTTTTGGCAATCTACGATTTGGAAGAAACAATGATTATACTATAGTTGTCTTGTTCTTTATGCTGTTTTTTCAAAAGGAGGAGATTAGTGATGCCCTTGCATGTGTTTTGTTTGGGACGAACATTTTACGACTCCTTTTTGCTCTTTTTCAGATATTTCTTGCTCTCTTTTATGGCTTCTTGACTTACGTGGGCATTTTTCTTACGAATTTTTCGCCAACCCGTAAGATTTACGATATCCAATTTCAAACAAAAAACTCTTAATGGGATTTTAGAGATCTTAGCAGCTTTCTAGCTCGTATGACGATTTTATGACTTAACTGTGATTAACAAATTTTCCTATTTTACTTAAAAGAAGTGTTGCTGCCCATGTAAAAATTGCCGCCGCTATTCCTGTATTGGTCGGAGCGGCATTGGAAAGGGAATATCGATAGTAAGTTTGCTTGCACGTTAAATCTGATTGGAGGGCTACTTAGCATAGAATCATGAAATCTTAGAAATTTGGCAGGGATAATATGCGATATTCTTTACAATTTGTAACGGATGAAAGATCGTTTTTCATTTGGGGAAATTTCTCCCTTTTCAAAGATTTTAGCAGAAATTTCGACTGCCTTGTGACCGTCCTGCTTAGTTACCTAGAAACCCTACCTAGTTACCGCCGCCAGCGTCGAGAACTACAGACGGCGAAACTGGACACCAAAATTCTCTGATTTCTTATAAAAGCCATATCAACAAGACGCATTTCGGGTTTTCTTCTGATAGCTCGAGGCTTGTTCTGATAGCTCGGGTCTTGCTTTTGAGTGAGCATTTCGCATGTTGCTATCAGTATTCATACTATAATAAATGGCTAAATATTCGTGGCATAGTGAGTTTTAGCACATATGAATATATCTAGGCATTTCAAGTAACGTATCACCTACGTAACCACAATTTAATTTTTCTCCTGCAAAATTAAATTAGTCTTACAAAGTCAGTAACAAAATTTCTGTTCCAACAAGTCATGTAAATACAACTTACATATTTTAATTCTTCCCCTACCAACCCCTACAACCCCTACGCAGTGGGAACGAGCAGTAATCGTAATCTTCCATAAAAAAGGCGATATTGCAGATTTATAAACTGTTCATGAGGATAATTACTAAACGAATCACAAATAAACTCGACTACTATCAGTCTCGAGAACAGGCG
>WYDF02290570.1:0-16295 GCA_009867245.2 Adranes taylori
TAAGAAAATTTAAGGATCAAAGTTGCATTATTTTGTTGACGGTTATCTAGTGAAATGCAAGTAGTGGTGATTTTTAAATGGGTAAAACCAGCGCTGGAAATAGTAGCTTGATGCGGTTAATATCCCAAAGTATCGTATAGAAAACACCTCCTTCAAAAATACGTTAAACTAATATCCAATCAGATTTGTTGAAAGCCAAAAGCTTAAAAGCTTACCCGTCATTCCGAAAAAGTGGTGGCTGACATAGTAGATGTGAAACAAATATTCGCCGACAAAGAAAAGAAACGTTGAAAACGTTACTTTGAAATGATAAAAAAACTTGCCATCGTAGAAGAAATACGTAACGTAAATCTTAAAATATATGACAATGCACCTGCAGTAGATGAAAGAATACCGCTCGGTGTCGGCATTAACCAAAGCTTTGACGCGACATGCCACCTGATGTAGGTACACTTACTCGTTGCGGCCAAATTTGTTTGATCTTTGCTTGTGTATACGCTGTCGGAGCCTGTGATGTTCTTGGCGGTTACTTCTGATTTTTATTTTAACGTATTATTTTATATATATTGTATAATTTCTATTTGTTTCTTGATTTAACTAATTTATTATGATTAGTTGATTGATTAGGTTGCATATTAGATTATATTTAATTGCATATTATATTTCTTTGATGAATTAGATTAGTCAATTTAAATATATTGTTAGAGGATTTCTCATTTAATTTATGATTTATTAAAGAATTGCTTACTGCGATTATTAATTAATTGAATTAATGAGAATCCGATATCAACTTGTCACCTTTAAACATGAAATTCTTTTTTAATTATTAAGTATTATTATGTTGTGTCAATTGCTGGATTTATGTTGATATTTTGACAAAAAAGTTTAGTTGAAAGAGTCAAAACGATTATTTTTTTGTCAAATTATGAGGTTATATAAGAAAAACTACAATTTCATTTTAATAGATTTTAAAGGAAATTGGCGAATTGTGAAAGCTAATGTTGCCGAACTTTAAATGCTTTGTTAGGAAAAAGTTGAAATTGCTCATTTATTGGAATTGGAAAGAATAATATTTTATTTCATTTTAGGAAAGGTGAGGAGCCCAAAAAGGAGGATGAATTTCCACCGGTCGGATATTTGAGTTTAGTATGTAAAAATGTATGAATAGGTTAAAATAATTTCCTTTACCAACCAAAAACTTTTTCACAGTTTAGATATGCAAGCGTAGGCGACAAGATTTTACTATTCATTGGCACATTGTGCTGTGTTGCATCTGGCATTATGCAACCATTAAATATTATCCTTTTTGGCGGTATGACCGGAGAAATGGTACAACATGCTGCGGCTATTGGAACAGATCCTCAAGCAATTAGTAAACTGCAAAATGCTATTCGAGATTTTGCGCTGTATAATTCACTGATTGGTTTAGCTATGGTTATTTTCAGTTATTTTTCAACAGTGCTGTACAATTACACAGGATTAAGACAGGTAATATTATTGAAGATTTAAATAAATTTTATGCAACACCATGATTCAACAGCTTTGTGAATTAGAAAAATACAATGTAAAGTCAAAAGAAAACCATGAGGTGTCCGAAAATTTGACCATGTTAAACTTCTCTTAGAAAATGGCAGAAAATTATATACGCTTTAAGAGGCCTTGTTAATGGCGTATTATAGGAATGCTTGACACGGTGTAGAAGGGTTCAATTAGATTAGCTAACTGTTACTAATAACTATATTAATATATATGGTACAGATAATAATTAATAATGTAAGTCTATGACAAAAACTGCGTGACTGCGACAAAAACTGAGTGAATATATGCTGCTGACTTCATACGTAACACGTCACCCTTTCGATGAAATATACAACTTCATCCACTCCAGCAGCCATTGATCTGTGATAGGGCGTAGTGTTGATTAACGTTCCTGCACTGCCTGACTGGATTCACCAACTTTGTTGGAATATTTGAACTGGTTCATAGTAACGGTCCGGCAAAGTTCTTGGCGCCTCGTTTTCCAATAACTGTCGCTCTGGTATTGAGAACAGTTCCCAAAAACTAAAGTTCTATTACTATGGTTACCGTTACGTTATGCTACTGGTACCGTTCGTAGTAACTTTGCTCCGGTGACGGCCATTCCGCTTTGCTCCCTAATTTGTTCTATGTGACGTCCAAGTAACTCACCCTGATTTGAGTTCATAATATACATAAATGGATTATTTTCCTATATTACTGATGCAGATCCATTTCTTCCCCGACGTATATGATCTAACATACATCGTGCTACCAATTTTAAAATTTCGGTTAAGTTGTATTGGAACCTGTTTTCATGAATTTCTCTCTGGATCCAATATATCTAAAACGGTACGAAATTGTCGTCGCAATAGCATTTCTGATGGAGTTTTACCTGACGCAATAGATAATGTGTTTCTTAATCCGAATAATAGCTTTGTAGCTCTAGAGCAATTTGATTAGGTTGTAGTCTTTTCAAACATCTTTTAATGGCACCAAATGTTCTTTTAGCATTCACGTTGGTACATGGGTGACAGGGAGCTGAAGTAGTATCCCGTAACCCATTCTTTACGATAAAATTTCTAAATTCTTCCGATGTAAATTACGCTATATTATAAGACACAATGTGTTCTGGCAAACCACCCATATGTAGCTAACATTTTACGCAATTTCTCTATCGAGGTAGTTAAACTTGAATGACTTCAATTCTTTCAATTCTTCCAATTCTTTCTCAAATTGTAATTATTCGCAAGTCTTCCATGCAATTCCTTGTGTGCAATTAATTTATTTTTACACTAGGCAATTTTGCTGCAATTTAACACCTTACTCCTACGATTAAATATACAACTTCATCCACTCCGAAAGCCGTCGATCTCTTATAGGGCGTAGAGTTGAGAAACGTCTCTGCACTGCCTGATTGGATTCTTACTTACTTTACTTTGGTGGTGCTACAGTCCTTTAAGAACCCTGGCATTGTCTACTAGATATTCCCCGGGTAGCCGACTGTCTCCAGTTTCGGTCTTCTAGTATGCAAAGGTCCTCCTCTGCCTCATCCAGCTAAGTTTAGGGCGGTCGACGAATCTTCTTCTTCTTCTACAGGTCTTGAGTAAAGAACTTTATGACGCCCTCTGATCTCCCATTCTCTAGTCTTCTTGCCTTGGTGTCTGAAATGTTCGATGGAGCATTATAGAGGTCTTCCAGTTCTTTATTGGTTTTTATTCGCGACTCTTGTACAGCACCAAAATACTTGGGAAGAATTTTCCTCCCAGGCGCATAGTAGCTTCACCTCTTGTTTCCTGGCAATCCAAGTTTCTTAGCCATACAAAACCACTGGCTTGATAATGATTTTATACACAAGTTTAAATTTGTTAGAGACAAGGGATAACTTAAGTAGCTTCTGGAAGCTAAAGAAGCACCGGTTCCCGGCCGCTACTCTTGGCTTGATTTCGTCGAGCACTTCGTTGTTGTGCCCGATGCCTCCCAAACATTTGAAACTTTGTTTGAAAAACATATTTCAACATTGACTGAAAACGTCCTGGCAAGTCTAATTACGACGACTTTGCTTACATTTCGAGGGGGGGGGGGGTTCAAACCACCAAACTACTCCTCTGCACGGTTAATTGTTTATCTAGGTCTGCAACATTGTAAAACCGGCTCAATTTCCTTAAGGTTACTATCAAATCGATACTGATTCATTAATTTGTTGATCTCTGCGAAAAGAATTGAAACATTCTTCACTCGGTTTTGGTGCAAAATGATTGCTTGTTACAATATTATCAAATTTTACTTAATCAGTAGATTTTGGTGTTATTAATGAATTTATTACAAACACAATTTCAGCACCTACCAGTGCTAATAAAACAGCTTTGCGCTCTTGTGTGACTATCTGATTTGTTTCAAAGAAGAATTGTAGTTGCAGTTTGTATTCTTTCCACGAAGAATCTGGGCCAGGCTTAAATGATGGCACATTTGGAATTATACTAGAAAAATTGTTACTTACTACTTTTGAATCTTGTGCCATTATTGTATAGATGTTGCAGACTTCACGAATAGCAAAATATATTAATACTTTCAACAGAATACCATTTCTTATCAGACGATTTCTATTTGAATACTACTGGCTGCGCCACTGTTACATATATATTACAACTAAGTTATACTTAAAACACCAATGGTATTGTAATTACTATATTAATATATATGGTACAGATAATAATTATTAATAATGTAATTACTTTTTTGAATATCGTTGTATTGGCCCCGTAAGATCTAATGTATAAAATTGTTGTAGACAGGTGACCAAAAATTGAATGTCATACAGATTTACTTCACAACATCATTATCATAAATCACTTTAAATCCTTTTTAATGCAAGATAAATTAGGACAAGATATACATAACTTCGTCTCGATTTTAAATTGGGCAATTTTCTTTCATTTCTTAAACAAATAACCACAAACAATAAATAAAAGTTTGAGGTTATGTTTTGATCATATCAACCAGTTCAATTTGAAATTTCCCCACTAACAAACAGCTGACCATGCACACACGTTCTTTCCTTCGAGAAAGAATGGTTAGATAGATCGTCACGAAAAAATGGCACGTGTTAAAAAATGGACATATAAATCAGCTAAAAATCATTTGCGTTAGTGAACATATGGCCACATAAACCCTTCATAAGTGAACATAAACCCTTCCCATGAAAGTACGGGAGGGGTTTGTAACGTCATAACGCTCACACATGACAAGCCAAATGACCCTTTTAGCCTATGCACAACTTAATTTTTGACAACTAGTCGCGCCGCTCAAGCATGTTATGAATCGTCTCACATTTCAGAATTCTATATTCCTATTAGTTTTGACAATTATATCAGATTTATAATTTTTTTTAAATGAAAATAAATTCATTGAAATTCAGAGCTGCAGTGTAATTTACTTAACGTTCAATTATTACGCAAACATATCTTATATCTATGTATTTATTTACACCACAAAATATATAAAGAATTAAAATACCGTACACTGCATGTAAATATCTGTCTTCTGAACTGGAGGCTTATAATAAAAAGGGACTTGTAAATTGGCTTCATAGTTTCACAATGCTCTAATACAATGAGCAACAACTTTACACTCTTCTAAATGATTGTTAAACATTAATTAATTATATTAAAAACCTTAAGCCATTATTCGTTTACATATAGGATCATTGTGAATTTCTTTAGAATTGTCACAAAACATACAAAATACAATAAAAATATAATTGGCATTAACTATATACGTGTTTTTCTAATTTATTCGAAATTAATAATGAATTTCATTTTTTTCTTATTAGAGTTTCAGGATACGAACACGATATTTAAAAGCTACTCTAAATCAGGATATTCCATGGTATGACTTACATCAGTCAGGAGACTTTGCAAGCAGAATGTCAGAGTAAGTACGACCCTTTTAATAAACCATTCTTAAAACTGTTAAAAGCCGTCTAAATAAACTGCATTTTGGTACTTGGGTTGGCAAAAAAGTAGGGAAGTCAAAACTTAGAAATGTACTCTATTTAACTACTATATCCGGTCTTCTTTATATTTGTTAACATCGTTTGTAATTTTCATTTTTTTCTTGGAATTTCTTTTTAAATAATTGTTGGTAACACAGCTATTTATGATTTTTCGAAAACCTAATTCCGCAACTTGTCGAATGGATATCCTTCCTACAATAGTCAAAAACTTCTACCGTCCGTACGAAGTTCACTCAAAACAGACTGCAAAACTTTTAACTTCAGAAATTAAATTTCTGATTTTTAAAAAATATCCCACAATTCTATATAAATTAATTGTAGAGCATATAAATTATCCAAATATGCTCATAATGTATTTTATTTCTAAATTAATGATAAATTATGCTAATTTCCTCTCATTAATTTTTACTTGCTTTAACATTTTACATTTATCAAAAACAATAAATGAAAATAAGCGCACATAATTGTTAAATTTTTCTCTAGTTTTGTTGCTGAAAATGTCTGAAATAAACATTTTGATCAATTTTGATATTGTAAGCATTTTTTAAATGCACGTAGACGCGTTCTTTTATTGGATGCATTTTACCCCGGTGTTAAAACCTCAGTTACTCTGTGCACCTCGTGAAAAAAAAGAATGTTTTTTGAAAACATAAACAGTAACCTTAACCTAAATTAGTTTACTTTACAAAAGGTATTTTATCGATGGAAATTAATAACTAATTATCTAATGTTGATGCTAATATCTACATGTTTTGCCGTACGATCTTTTCCTGTCATTTCTAATGACTATTTTGAATTACGTATGCGGGCCGAAAAATGAACCCTTTCACAGTAAAAATCAGTACAAAAGAAATTAATGTGTTTATCTTTTAACAATACAACTAATAAATATTTCAGTGATCTTTTGAAACTTGAAGATGGCATTGGTGAGAAAATGAGCCTATTCCTGCATTTTCAAGTAGCTTTTGCAGCATCTTTAATAACAGCATTGATCAAAGGATGGGAATTGGCTTTGATATGTCTCATTGGTTTACCATGTGTTATGGTGTTTGTTGGTATAGTATCAGCGGTAATTTACTTTATATATACTTTCAAAACAAATTAATTATTAGAAAAACCCATTAATCAATTTAAAGAATATTTCCGGTATACTTTTAGTTGACCTCAAAATTTTCTAAAAGCGAAATGGATGCATATGCTGCAGCTGGTTCAATTGCTGAAGAAGTGTTCAGCTGCATACGAACTGTAGTGGCGTTCGGCGGAGAGCAAATTGAATGTCAACGATACGATAAAAATTTGAAGCATGCCAGGGTTAATAGCATAAGAAGGTATAATTCTATTATTTATTAAACATTTAGAATGTGTATCTTATATATATCTAGTCTCATATTGTGGCTAGCTTATAGCGCAGAGAGTATTCATCTTTCGCACCGTGATTGGCTAAATGTGCACATCTATTATTGATAACTGTGTTTGTGTATTACAGCCTGCAGGATTTTTACTTAGATAAAAGAAACCATTTCTCAGGTCCGTTATTCTCTAGGTATCAAATGATTTTCCCTACGGTTCGAAAAGCGTTCCGGTTATCAATGATGGCCCAAATCGTAGGCCTCATAGTGCTTTCCATCACTGATCACCCCACATTTGGCACGTTGAAGTAACCCATCATTATATGCCATCATTGTAATTTGAACCTTTTCGCAGCGGGCCACAACTGTAACCAACAGCAAACAGTCTGTACTTTGACTGGTTGGCTCCAAGACGTTTCTTATGACTTTCAATTTCTTTATATGGACACCGCAGTAACCTGATAACTCACTCTGACTAAACCCACACATTCATTATACTTCTAAACGACTTTTAACATAGTTGCCAGATGTATATTTTTAGCCCACAATTTTATAATTTTTTAGATCAATGTTCGCTGGATTAGGTTTCGGTGTTTTATGGTTTTGTATATATGCTAATTATGCGTTAGCGTTTTGGTATGGCATTGGTCTAGTTATCAGAGAACTTGATTTAAAAGAAGAGGACAAAGTATATACAGCGGGAAATATGATTACAGTAAGTATAATTCCAATATTATTGTAATTGAGAAATTGTGACTATTTCTGATATCTTATCTACCAAAAGACGAATATAGCTATTACACTTACCTTGGGGCTTCATATTACACTTAGATTGGGGCTACATACAGCACATTAATTTAACATTTTTTTAAATGAATGATTAATCTTTAATTCGAAACCTTCCTACATAAATTCTCATAACTGCGCTTTGAATAAATAGCTAAAATTATTACTAATTCTATGTTTGTGGTTTAGTACTACAGTTCTGATATCTAACGGCGCATTAAGTTTAATTAAGTACTGCTACTCGCACAGCTTTGTAATTTACAATATGGTTTTGTTAATTTTTTGGTGAATAGCAGATTTAAATAATTATTACATAATGGGGATAGTTCCAGGACTTCGTACAGTTAACTGTTCGTGCCCCTACATAAATTCCACCCATAACTGTTTTGCATTAATGACCATAATTTCCACTAATTCTAGGTTTATGGTCTTGGGCTGCATTCCTGACAAACATAATAACTTATACAATACAAAATTTTCAGTTTTTCATTTATAAAATTCGTTATGAAAGTTTGGGAGAGTTATTTTTTGGGATTTTCTAGGGCGCTAAAATCTTGGGGATTGGTTCTTATTGGCAACCTAAGCATATAATGTAAATATATAAAACTTGAAAATTAAATTTGTTTGAATAAAATCCCGGTATTAAAGTTTCCAATTCTATTCAACTACTTAGTGTTCTTGTATACGTCACAGACCTAGATCCTCTATGCGGCTGATAAAAAAGTGGGTGCTATGGTGATGGAGGAAATTGCAACATATTTACTAAACAAAAAATAAAATATATCAGTCTTAAGTTAAATAAACCAAATCCAGCGCTTGTCTTAAGTCAGCTGTGAGAATAATAACTAACCGAGAGAGATGGCGGGATCTGGTTAGTTGAGTCATATCCAACTTAGAAAATCAACAATCACTATCGTCGGTTGTAAAATTTACACTAATGGCACTTTTACATTTTTATTTGTGTTATATATGTGTATATTCCACCAAACCTTAATTCAGATACGTACATAGAGCTTTTGAACATTTAGAATCACTTCATTCTTTGTATAATAGATTTACATCTTTATCAGTCAAATATTAATACTTCATCGCAAAATAATTTTATGTGGTTATTCAATTTAACCCCATAAAATCATTTTGTGATGAAATATTAATGTTTGACTGATAAAGATGTAAATCTATTATACAACTTAACGAAGTTCCGAATAGCAATTATAATATATTAGATTTAATTAACCTAAATTGTTGTATAGAGAGAGAGACGAACATCCATTAGTTTCATTCAATGTTGAATCCGTTAGGTATAATTTCAAAAAAGCAAAGTTTCATGATCTGTATTCAGACTTGGGACTTTTTATTGCATACTAGCAAGTCCCGTCGCAGCTTCGCTTGCGATGTTGTCAATATTAACGTATATCATATCAACGGCAACTCTTCTGTCCGCATTGCCGCGGTAAGCTCTGCTGTCTAAATTGGCGAGGCCTGTGGCCGCGCCTATGACGCAGATAAGCCATTGCCGTGGTTATGTATATCAATTTTGATGGCGATTATTTTAAGTTTTGCTCAATACGAGCACTTTCGACCCGAGTTGTTAACCCTTCAAAAACTGAAAATCAAAATTTCGTTTTAAAGGTGTCAAACGGATTTCGACGGAGTCTTTCTGATGAATTTCAAGCTTCTAGGTTTAACCGTTTCCGAAATGGCCTAAAACTTTGAGAAAAGCTTATTGTATATACACGTTTCGAAGACCGTAGACAAGTTCGAGAGAATGGATACTGGTCTGTAATTTACAACATCTGTTTTAGGACCACTTTTAAAAATCGAATAAATGCTCGAAATCTTAAAATAATCTGGAAATATACCTGTTTTTAGAGAGATATTGAAGATAATGGTCAGTGGTTTGCATAGTATTATTGCACAATCTCTTACCAAGAAACTAGGAAGACTGTCATGATCTTTTGAACTATTATTTTGAAGTTTTTATATGCATCCTCCTTTACTAAAGCATGTACGTCAAGAGTCACAGAGCATTCCAAATTGCTTAAAATTAGATCCAGCATTGAATTTTTATCATTTAGAACTTGATTAAATTGATCCATATTAAAGAATTCGATCAAACTTTGTAGCATCGATTCTTGGGCTCTTGATCCAGAACGTAAATTCATGCAATGACGACCACTAATTTGCAGGTTGTCGCCAAGTATCACTAAGTTCCTTTCATGTAAATTATATAAAAATTCTAAATATTCATAAACACAAGAATTCTGCAGTGCCGGAATCTAAAACAAAAACAATGATACACTAGTTATACATAATGTAATTTTGCAGCCAATTATATCGATGTTTGGACATTCTGTGTGAATTGTAGATAGATTCAGTTGTGTTAAAGACCATGTATTTCTTACAGCAAGAACACCTCCACCTCTAGTTACTCCTGAAAGCTGTAGCTGTAAGTTGTCTGTCGCGTCGATATACGTCGTAACTTGTAGGGAATAATTCTAATGAAAGAACCCTTTCTTGAATCCAGAATTCTGTGAGCCCAATTAGATCACTATCTGAGTTGAGTACTGATGTGTAGAACTCGTGAGTCTGTGTGTTGAATCCCCTAACATTTTGATACATACATTCTATTATGTTGAAACTGTTTAGCTTAACAAGTTCTTTTGGATTGGTCTTAAACTTCTAAAGCTTTGTTCGTCTATTAGCTCAATAATTTTCGAGTTTTCCGATTCTCTGAGACATACAATTCCATAATCGCGAAGCCACGTATGCTTAAAATTATTTTGTATTTTGAATTCACCTCGCTTAAAATATGCTGATTTTGTTTAGTCAGAGCATGGTTTATGTGTATTTTCTTGTGTGCAGAGCTGAATTATTCCGATATCTCTAGAATATATGTTTCTATTTGTTTTAATAGTATTCATTAAATTTTGCTTGGAATACCAGTTTGTAAATGATACTCTTATTAAAGAGATTTTGCCAATTATATGACATTTTCTTATGTTTTCTGTTCTAGACTTCTGTTTTCTGTTCTAAATTCTAGACTTAATGCCATATAAATATTCACCAGAGTACCTTTAGCATCCAACTTACTCGCTCCAGTTATTCCGGATATAACTACTTCGTTTCTGAGTGTATTTTGTTCAGAGATATTCCTCTGTTTTGTTAGTTCATTTCTGATATTATCAATTTGAGATTGAAGTTTGTTTATCTTCCATTTTTTTAGTTAAGGCTTTGTAGTCCTGTCCTATTTTCAATAATTCTTCCATTACGTCATCTATTGTGAATTTAGAATTCTTTATGGACGGGTTATTAGAGTTTTTGTTCATGATTTCACTACCGCTTCCACTACCAAACTCATTAAATAGATTTTCTTGACAGTTTCTGCATTCCCAATATTACTATTTGGCGTTTCTAAATATTGCTTTAATGTGATAACTGACAGCTCAGAATATTTTTCGTGAAACCCATGTTTTAGATTTGTTACAACAAATTGTGTATCCCTTTCTAGAGATTGATTTGTTGCATGCAACGCAAGTATATAGCTTATTCCTGCCAGACATTATTTAACAATTGTTTAGTGTACACCCACGAAAGGTACATTATAATAATTATAAAGAAATTAGATCCCTTCTGAAAGCAGAAATTAAACAGGAATATTCCAATTTTATTTCTAGAGCTGAAAGTAACAAAACTGATTAATCTTAATGAATTTTGGTCTTTCTTACGTGTATATACCAAACCTCACGCATACCTACAACCTTACATTACAAGGATCACGAATTATCTCATCCACAAGATATCGTAGATTCTTTTGCAGATTTATTTAAAAGTGTGTACAATGACGATTGTTCTGCTACTGAAGAGTTTCCAAGTATGAATATAAATAATGCAAATATTGTCATTCCTGGATTAACGAAGCAGGAATTACTCTTAAAAACAATATGACTCATGAATCTGACAAAATTCCCAATTTCTTGTGCGTGACTGCCCATTAATTTTATGGCAACCACTTTTAAGAATCTTTAACTTCTCTCTTAATCTTTTCCCTCTGTGTGTCAATTAACTCGAATATCTCCAGTATTTAAGAACGGCTATGTTAAGGATTTATCCAATTACCGCCCGATTTCACTTGTCTCAAATTTGTCGAAGGCTTTCTATATGTGTATTCATAACAGATTATGTTCAGCTACTACATACCTCATATATGAGCAACAACACGGTTTCTATCCTGGAAGATCTATCTGCACAAATCTTAGCTTATTTTCATAGTTCATCTGCAGTTCTTTAAATAACCGACAACAGTTGGGCATTATGGAGCATTTGACAAATTAAGTCATCCCATTTTCTTAATGAAACTAGGTGGTATTAGGTGTCACATAACATTGATTAGATTTATTTATTTATACTTAAGTAATAGGCGTCTTTATGTCGAACATAAAGGATATAAATCTTATCAATAGACCAAACCAGTAATGCTCCTCTAAGGAATAATTTAGCTCCTTTATTTTCCATATTTATCAACGTCCTATCTTGTGAGCTTCACTGCAACAAGCTTTTGTATGCTGACGATCTAAAAATGTACTAAATAATTAACACATCTGACGATTATTTGAGCCTTCAAAGATATCTTATACATGATACCAATTAACGATTAGGGGGGTAATTGATTATGGTGGTTGTTGGTTTTCTAAGTTGGATATGGTTTTACTAACTAGACATCTAAATAGTACACAACGACGAATTTTAATATAAAAACAAAATTATCTTGCTGAAATGTCATACAAAGTGTTCGCTGCTCGGTGCCCCATTGTGTCTCTTAGCCCTTTGCTATTCTCTTGGTACAGTAGCATTGCTAATTGCTTTGCTGGTGTGCTCACCGCTCTACCGCGGGTTTAACCTAACACACGGAACGGTGAGCTATATTATGTACCAAAGTTTATCCAAATTCAACTCAAACAAGGCCACTAGGACTCATAAATTTAGCAGATTTATAAGATTTGTAACAATTTATAGGAACCTGATGTTAATTGTAATAATCCAGCATTGACAATTAGTCGACTACAAACCTTAACCTTGTGTCATGCTTTTTTTTCATATTGAGTGGGGGGAGAAACAATATCTACATATGTGTAATTATATTGTTTTGATTCCTGAAGGAAAGGTCTGATTGTAACAAACACCTCAAAATTCAATAAGTTACGTTTATTGTAAGTTCCAAAATAGGAATGTCTAGCCGTAGACGACTAAATATTTTGTACGAAAGCTTATTTTGGAAAATATGTATTGAAATAATATATAAGCTTATATAAATTTATATGCTTCATTCCCTTGCAAGTGTGGATAAGATTCGAATTTACAGAAAATTTACATTCAGTTAAAAATTTTATTGTGCTCAATATTATTCAGGTATTCTTCAGTGTAATGATGGGTAGCATGAATTTTGGAATGTCATCGGCGTATATTGAAGTATTTGGTATTGCAAAAAGTGCAGGTGGAAAAATATTCGGCGTCATCGAAAATAAACCGGTGATTAATGCATCTAAAAACAATGGAAAACAACCTACAACGTTTAATGGCACCATTCGTTTTGAAAATGTCAAATTTTATTATCCTTCCAGGCCTGAAATTGAAGTAATTATTTAATTAACAGTTTCCCGTTACAATATATGTAAAAAGAAATATGTGTACAATTAACAATAGTGAAATGAGAAAGAATAATAATTGTAATACTAATAAGCAGATAAATACATCACAAACGTACTACCAACTTAATTTATATAAAATAAATAAAATGAGAGCAAAGTAATAAAATGAGAGCAAACATATACATAATAATTATAAGTCACATTTGCTTGTTCTCAAAGTACATAGCTAGATTAAGTCGTAGCACAATTAAAATCACATGAAGAAAGTCTTACAATGTGAAATGATAATATAATTTATTATTGTAAAGTTAAAATTATTACTAACTTAAGATGAAGCACCTGATTTCGCGGTTCTGTAATCTCATCAGTTATGTCTGGCAAAATTTCAACTTTTGATAGGTAGACATACGCAATGTTACTTATATTGTTACACAATGTGCTTACCTTAATAAAAATTAAAAATACATAATAGTGTTAACCTTAATTATAAAATAAAATTAAAGTTAGAAAAATGTTCTAAAAATATTCCGATTACTTCATTGTTACAAAAATCCGATTACTTCATTGATACATTTATTTAGATAGCCCTCATAACCGCAAAATGCTTTTTAATTTTTTAATGAGAACATCTTTTACTAAAATTTTGAATCTAGACATCTTTAAGTTTCTAATAGTAATTTATTATACAATACAATACCTAAATATCTAGGTCCATTTTGAGTTTTTGTTAAGTGACAGTATTCAACGACAGTATACTTTATCGCTGTTGACGAAAAATCTATTTAATGATTGCCGTGTCTCAAATTTAATGATTGCCGTGTCTCAATCATTTGGAGCTTATTATTCTGTATTTATAAAAAAGTATGTATTTTACTTTATGTACCGTTAGGAATATGTTAGTATAAGATCAAACTTAGCAATTTGTTGGTTTGGATTGACCATACAGTCAAAGCATTTAAAATTTACAGTTATAAGCTTTCACCAGAAATAAACTTCTCATTTTATTTATTTTTTTAAGTCAAATTATACATGTACAATTCTCTGAAACTAAAAAATTTTCTCGTGGTTGACTGCGTCGAATGCGTTCGAAACGTAAGTATAAATTATATCAAGTTGGGAGTCATTTTCAAATGCATCCAAAATATGATTTTGATAAATTAATGATATAGTCATAATGGACCTTTGTTAAAACCATGTTGTTCTTCGATAAATAGGAGTTTGCGTTTCCAAGAAATATAATCGTATATTAAAGAATTATTTGCTTGGGAAATGATCTGCGGCTAGAGATCTATTAAATAAGTTAATGATAGGGGAGCACAAGTAAAACAGCAATATTTCAGGAATAGAGTTAGAATATCATCTGGTCCAGTCGAGGAAATATTTGGAGGTTCTAATAGATTGTCTATAATCTTAATGAGTCTAAATGATGGATAGTTTACTCACTAATAGTTTACATTTGAGGGGTTCGGTAGAACATAAGTAGCGGAGAGTGTTCTTGTTTCATATACATGTAAATGTAATCTCAATGAAGGAGTTTGGCAATATTTATAATTTTTTACTTTATAATTTAAGTTTATTTTTAATTTTTCATGTAAACAATCTAATAATGTAATGTTTTATTATTTTAATAGATTTTAAATGGATTAAATCTTGAAATAACAGCAGGAGAAACCGTTGCTTTGGTTGGCACATCTGGTTGTGGTAAATCTACATGTATTCAAATGATTCAACGATTTTATGATCCGGATAGTGGAACTGTTAGTAAATTTGTATTACTTTTATAGTTTTAACTTTCGTACATATTGATAAATAATTTTTCATAGAAGAATTTTACGAAAGTGGAATTGAATTCGTTTTTGTTTTTACTATTTATTTTAAAACAATCCATTACATTCAATTTAAATTAAAATTGTTACTTTCTTACAATAATAAAAGATATTTGACTAATCTTTCTATTACTTTCTCTATTGATTGTAGGTGTATATAGATGATACTGATATCAAGCATATGGATTTGAAGTGGTTGCGTGATAAAATTGGCGTAGTTGGGCAAGAGCCAGTCTTATTTGGTGCGACCATAAAAGAAAATATTAAATTCGGTTGTAATGCAACTGATGAGGACATTATAACTGCGGCACAGAAGGCAAATGCACACAAATTCATCAAAAAGTAAAATTTTTTAATTTGCCTCGATTAACGAAATATATCTTCTGCGAAATGAAATAAGTCACATTAGTGAAATCAGATTACTTATTTGATTAGTAATTTATTTACAAATTTAATTATGAATAGTTTGATTCTTATTTGATTTTATGTTGGCTGCAGGTTACCTGAAGGCTATAATACATTAATTGGAGAGAGAGGTACACAGATATCAGGCGGACAAAAACAACGGATCGCTATTGCGCGAGCACTAGTACGTAATCCGCAAATTCTTCTTCTCGACGAAGCCACGTCAGCTCTGGATACTCAGAGTGAAGCGAAAGTACAGGCAGCACTTGATTTTGTGAGTTTCTTTATTTTGTGATTTACGATTATAATTTTATTTATGCAGTTTTATCGAATTTATGTGCTTTTTATCTTTCATATACCATATAGTTATGTAATACCTATAGGAATATGGTATATTCATATACCCTATAGGTATGTAATATCTACAGGTATATGAAAGACATAAGATTCATGTTTTACAATTTTTTATATTTCACATTAGTACGTCTCTTGTATTCCAACTACTGCAATCCGTCACTACACAATTCAAAGAGGGGATACGAAGAAACAATTTTTCATATAAAAAGTTTTATCTAAAAAAAAATGTTTCTTGGTTTTAAAAAAGTCTAAAAAAATTATTCTAAAAAAGTCCCCTGTTGCCAAATTATATAGGAAGCGCTGTTGCCACGTTTAAGGTTTAACAAATTTTTTGAAATATCTCAGGAATGATAAAAGATAGGACATTCGAATAAACTTTATTGTATAGGCTACA
>WYDF02290581.1:0-22192 GCA_009867245.2 Adranes taylori
TCGTCAGTCATGCTTCCTTGTTGACGTCGGTGAGGATTTTGGGCACCAACTTGGCGCAAATATTCCTCATTCCAAGGTGGTCCCTCAAAATCTCGTGAACTTGTGTTCTTGGCAAATTTAGTTCATCGGCAATTAATTGCAACCTCAAACGTCGACCGGTGTTCAAAACAGTTTTCACCCTTTCAACATTTTTGATTGTAGTTTTGATTGTTGTTGGCGATCAACCTTTTTCTTCATCCTCAACGCTCTCTCTTCCCTCCTTAAAGGCCTTATGCCAGACGAAAACCTGAGATCTTATCATGCATTCATCCCCGTACGCTGTTCTCTACATTTGCAGAGTCTCCGTCCAAGATTTTCCGAGCCTGACATAAAATTTAATTGGGTACCGTTGCTCGATTAACTGAGGTATTTTGCTTTGTGACAATACATCTACACAGCGTCTCACGCGCCAGGCGACCGGCTTCGTAACACCGCTCGAAGCAACGGTTTGTTGCCTGTCGTCGCCAAGCCTTCCAGTAGTAAGAGTTTGTTTGTACTGCCGCAACCCGCCGAGAGATGTTCCAAAATCGCTCTAAAATGATAACCGTTCCGTCTTGCGCTATTTTTTCATTATTTTGGAACTGCAATTGACTTTGTCAGGTGTCATTTGAAAAATCAATATAGCGGACGGCAAGATGTATCCGGTTGGGCGAGAAAAAAGCTACTAGATTTATCACTAGACGCGAAATATTTTAATTTTTTTAATCCGTAGTAGTCGTCGTCGTCGTCATCGTCATGTGGATATTTTCTATTTAGATTTTTAAAAAGTTACTAGATTTATCAGTAGGCCCGAAAATACTTGAATTTTTTAATCCGTCGTCGTCGTCGTCGCCAACCCGCCAAGAGCTGTTCCAAAATCGCTCTAAAATAATAATCGTTCCGTGGAGCGCTATTTTTTCGTTATTTTCGAACTGGTATTGAGTTTGACAAGTGTCATTTGAAAAAGCAATATGGCGGACGACAAGATGTATCCGGTTGGGCGGGAAAAAAGTTACTAGATTTATCACTAGACGCGAAAAATTTTAATTTTTTTAATCCATAGCAGTCGTCGTTGTCGTCGTCATGTGGATATTTTCTATCTAAATTTTTAAAAAGTTACTAGATTTATCAGTAATTTTTTTTCCGGTATTTTGGAACAGGTCATTGTCAGCCGTCATTTAGGAAAAACAATATGACTGATGACGGCAGAGCTGAATCTAGCGGGATATTTGAAAAACTTGTAAGAGCGACGCGGCGAGCGGATATGTTCTTGAACAGGATCGAGAAGATATTACTATTAGATATTACTGATCTTCATTTTGCTTGAGAGCGACAGATTTCGGAAGACAACTCCGTTGGTTACAAAACTGCTACAGAGTTTCCAAGATATTTCTACTCCTAGTTCAAAACTATGTATAGATGAGACTATGGTCCCATTCTGTTGATGCATCTGTTTCAAGCATCTATATTCAAAATGAGTGACATCAATTTGGCATAAAAGGTGCTGAATGTACTCTAGGAGGCTAGGCATTTGCGAATGTAGTATCTGTTCTCAGGGAAGAACTTTGCAACGTTGGTCGACAATTATACACAGATAATTACTATATGAGCGTTTCTTTGACCACTGAGTTTATAAACAAAAAAAAAACGCACCTGATTGGTAATAACCGCAAATACAATCTTAAAGAGGTAGTGGAAAAAAAAATTAAACCCAAGAAGATATTACTATTCGTGATAAATTTTCCTGCCATTGATTAATTTTACTAGGTTTACTTAAAATAACTGAACAAACAACAGCAATAACAACAACAACAGAAAGTCCACCAGAAACTCCATTTAATTCCATTATTCATTTAGATCGCGACATGAAAGTTAATCAACAGCTTGAAATGCAAGAAGAAGAAGAAGAAGAAGAAGAAGAAGAGGAATCATAATCACAAAAACCTTCATTGGGTTTCTACCTCGGTTTGAACGCCATTGAAAATTGCTCAACACTAACAATGGAAAATCGAGTGATACTGGTTCAGAAACCGATTGTGAGGTTGCGTAAAAGGGCTGCAACATTTGAAAAACTATAAACACACTGTATATAGATGCTCTTTCAAATAGAAACAAAAACAGTTGAAAGCACAACGCCTACTTCAATCTATTATGAGCAGAAGTTTTGCAGATATTGCAAAAATGAAATGTTTCCATTATAGATGTGGCAACGTCGCATTTTACGGAAATATTCAAAATCCTTTAAACATGGATCTTGCAAAAATTCTAAATTTCTTTGAAATTGGTTCAGTAGGGCCCGAGTTATTTGCGTTAAGTGGGTCAAACTGAAAGATATAGTCATTCGCTTCTCAATCCAACATGAGAGGCGAATAACTATGGTTTTTAGTTTAGTTTCGGAACTCGCATCTCAACACGCATAATTCGGGTCCTATTGAACCAATTTCAATGAAATTTCGCACACAGCTGTAGGTCTTTTGATGATTGTCTCCAAAGAATTTGAGCTTAGTTTATACAAAATGGCGGAAATGAGCGAAATTCAAAATTCAAGGCAGGCGGCGAAAAATTTCAAAGCTGGCCGGCAATTACACACAGATAATTACTACACGAGCGTTTCTTTGACCACTGAGTTGTTAAACAAAAAACCGCATCTGATTATGTAATCACAAATACAATCCTAAAGAGGTAGTGCAGAAAAAATCAAACCCAAGAAGATATTACTATTCGTAATAAATTTTCCTGCCATTCATGAATTTTACTAGGTTTACTTAGAATAACTGAACAAACAACATCAATAACAACAACAACAGAATGTCCACCAGAAACTCCATTTAATTCCATTAGTCATTTAGATGGCGCCATGAAAGTTAATGAAGAGCTTGAAATGCAATCATTAACTGATGCGCAAGAAAAGGAAAATGCATCATGTTCAGCAATACCATACACCAAAGAGAAGGAAATCAAAGAAGAAGAAGACGAAAAGAAGAAGAAGAAGAAGAAGAAGAAGAAGAAGAAGAAGAAGAAGAAGAAGAAGAAGAAGAAGCATCATCAACATCAGAAAAATCTTCATTAAGTGTCTTCGTCGATTTGAACGCTATAGGAGCTCAAATCGGAGGTGCTGCTGATCAACCTGATATGGAACTACCAGATCAGGGATAACGAAAAACATTTTCTTCATTGAATTGCCAAAAAGGGATAAGTCGCAACGATTACTGCTCAATATAATTTCGTTGAAGAAATAATTCCTAAACACTAATAATGTAAAATAGAGTGATAATGGTTCTGAAACCGATTGTGAGGTTGCATAAAAGGCGTGCAACATTTCAAAAACTATAAACACCCTGTATATAGATAAGCTTTAAAATAGAAACAAGAGTATTTGAAAGCACAACGTTTACTTCAATCTATTATGAGCAAAAGCTTTGCACATATTGCGAAAATGAAATGTTTCCGTTATAGATGTGGCAACGTCGCATTCTACGAGAACGATTCAAAATTCTTGAAATATAGATTTTGCGAAAATTCTAAATTTCATTTAAATCGGTTCAGTAGGGCCCGTGTTATTTGCGTTGAGTGGGTCAAACTAAAAACCATAGTCCTTTCACTCTCAATGGAAGAGACACGAGAGGCGAATGACTACGGTTTTTAGTTTAGTTTCGGAACTCGCATCTCAACGTGAATAATTGGGGTCCTATTGAACCAATTTAAGTGAAATTTGGGACACAGCTGCAGGATAATGTTGTAGGGCTAGTTATCCAAAGAATTTGAACTGAATTGATACAAAAGGGCGGAAATTGGCGAAATTGAAAATTCAACGCAGGCGGCGGAAAATTTGTACACGTATAGCATATCCGTAACTGCATTTATAAGATTTCAGAATTTCTTATAGAATGCAATGTTGCTATGTCTGAAATTAAAACTGTTTTTTGAGGTTATCTGCTGAACTATGTGAGTTATAAAAATAGTGGTCATGAAATAGTGTGACAAGAGAGAGGTTCTTATGCTAACAGAAAACAAAAAGAAAATACAGGAACTAGGTGGCGAAACAGAAAAACCTGAAACTATTCTTTAATATAATCAAAGAAAATCTTTCATCTATATTGCCACATACCTGAATTTAAAGGGTTGAATTAAATACAAATCTAAACATAGCTAGCTGGCAACCTTAATTCTTATTTATATATTGTAACCCCATAAATTATATACGAGCAAAATAGATCATTTTTGTAAGACACGCGCTAGTTAAAACGGACATAACCGCATTCCGATATAAGCTATAGGGGGGGGGGGGGTTATTCAAAACGTTTTCTGTTTTGTTTTATAAAAAATTAATTCGGTGAAACATTTTCCTCTCGCGTGGGGAAGGGGGCAAATTTTGAAGTACCGCCACTGTTCTTTACTTTATTTCCTATAGTAGTACAATAAATTTAAAGTGAAACCTCCAGTCACTATCCCGTTTGGAGCGTGTAGGAAGGGGACTCAGACCAAATTAAAACATATTCCCTTGCGTAGAGGAACTAAGTGATACAGGTAACTTGCCATCGAGTTTTACAGGAGAAGTTCAACTCTAATTGTTTCAAAAATATAGCAAAAACTCTCCATTGGTTACCATAGTAACCGAAAGTTCAACTCCAATAGTTTCAAAAGTATAGCGTCTTAAAAAGTCTCCATTGGTTACGATGGTAACCGAAAGTGAATATATAAATACGTATAATTCCTGAACAATAGTAGATAGAAAAAAACTTATTGGATACAATATTTTACGTTTTAGGAAATCTATTAGATGGCACGCCTGCAATTGAATGATGAATGTTGTTATCAGTGGCGTGACAAATTATAATTTTGGGAGGGGTTCACACTGATCTATTACAACGGAATAATTATTATATTTAATTTTTAAATATAACTTAAATTTTGAATAAAATGGCGGTTTAAAATTGGTTAACCCCCTCCCATAAATTCACCAGTTACTAGTATAAATGTTTGAATTCAGGAAATGTTTATTATTTTATGCAAAATATAATGACTTCCAGGGTAAGAATGTTGGAGTGGGGGTACCATTCACAATTCTTTTGTTATTTACATCACTTGTGTTTTGTAATATAAATTTATTGTAATATAGAAAACTTTGTACATCTACTGGATTTAGAATGTTTATTTCTTTAGTTTTTAATAAACATTGGAAGATTGACTCTTCCAGGCTTATAAATAATGTTTTCAGGGTAGTTACTACATTTAATTGAATTTGCTTTTGTTTTATTGTTGGCATGATAATAAGATATTTCTAATTGTTACAGGCATGCATCGTAAGTCTATCGAAGCAGCTGAACATCTAAAACAGCAAGAAAACTGCAATAGCGGCGCTTCTGATCTTGAAGATAATTCACAACAGCCTCTATCCGTTGATCTGAATAGTCCTACTGGTAGTTTGAATATCAATAGAACGATTAATTCATCATCTGGATCAGATAACTTAAATAATATCGGTCATAGCGCATCAGCCCTATTAAAAAATGGAATTCCTACAAGAAATATAGATCCAGGTGAAGATAGTGATGCATCTAGTAGTCCCCGTACATCATCATCAATGTCTAGTCCAGTACGTGCTAATTCATTGACAATGAAGAAGGAGCAGACTACGATTCGTTCACTCACACCACCGCTAGACTATCACGCCCATTATCGAACAGAAGATGTCGAACAATTCCGCAACCAATCGATTGCTTGTCTACGCGCCAAGGCACAAGAACATAGCGCTAAACTTCTTAGTCGCGGATTGATCATGCAACAGATAGGTGTTATATCTAGTGCTGCTGCTGTTGCTGCTGCTGCTGCTGCTGCTGCTGCTACTACTGCGAGCAGCACTGAACAAAGTGTTGTGGATGGGGTGACAATTAGGGAACTTAGGGGAACAGCGGGTGATGCTAATGCAAATACGCTTATCGAAACGACTGATAGTCGCGGGATTCCAATTAAAAGTGATCCCAGTATAGTTGGAGTGTTTTGATCTTAGATATTATAGATTTTGCAATATTTACTTAAAATCATGACAGAATTAGGAAATGATTTCATTCATGAATATACCTTTATTGACACAAGCCTTTATATATATATATATATAATCCACATGGTTCTACAGATTCACTTTTAGACGTCGCAACATTGCATTCTATGAGAACTTTTCAAATCTTTTAAATGTAGTTACGGCTAAGCTAAAATAGACTATACGTGTTCAAATTTGCAGCTGGCTACCTTTAATTTTGAAATCTGCTAATTTACGCCATTTTGTATAAATTATGCTCAAATTGGAGACCTAGCGCCAATAATACTACACCTGTATACCAAATTTCATTCAAATCGGTTCCATAGGGCGTGAATTATTCGCGTTGAGATGCGAATTGCCGTAACCAAACTAGAAACCATAGTCATTCGCCTCTCGTGCCACTTGCATTGAGAGGCGATTAACTATGGTTTTTAGTTTAACTATAGAAACACCCACTCAACGCAAATAAGTCGAACCCTATTGAACACCTTTAGAGGATTTTGAATCTTTATCGTAGAATGCTACGTTGCCACGTCTATTATAGTCAAAACGTTTTCTTTTTGCTCGTTCATTAAATTCGTAAAATTCGATTGTAACTTTTTACTAAATAATAATAAATAATAAATAAAGAAACCTTTATTGGCATAAAACAAAGCTCCACAAAGTCAACTTACATTTCTCATTTCAATAAATTTAAATCATCACCTTTCTGTTTATACACTAAATTAAATTAATTTACACAATCAGTACAAGGACGAAGAGAAGGCTCAAACTAATTATTGATTCTGACTTTCTCCTACTTTCTCTCATTATCACTTCTTATTCTAACCACACCATTTCACTCCCTTAACAATCCTTCCCTACTTACGATCTCCGAGTCTCCATCAACCTATTCCATACCTTACCTTCATCCCCCTCCCCTGTCTCCTCTTTTCGCTTGCTCTTTAAAACACTCCTAATTTTTGTCATTATTTGAATTCCCCTTCCCTTCTTTCCCAAACCTACCCTCCAGTGTACTCCAAACTCCTTTTTTTCCAACATCCACAAAAGCCCTACACAATCATTCATCCAGTGGCACCAATCTTCTTCATACCTACCACATACCCGACACAACCACTCTGAGCCTTCCATCCAGAATTAATTGCCTCTCTCCTCGTTCCGGCATCTGAACCTAGCAATCATACACTTGTCTGCCATGCATAACCTCGAGTTTAAATACAAACTCATTCCCTCCTCATCCCACATCCACATATACCGACTATTATACTTGCTATCTAGCACCCTGCTAATCCTCCCCTATCTCTCCACATCTCTCAATCTTTTTATAACTACATTCCTAACTTTACATTCACCCACCATCTTCTCAGCCCATTTGAACATGAAACAACCAAGCATCCTATTCACATTCATTCTACTCTTTACCCATTCATTCTTCCATCCATTCCTATCTGCATTACATAAACCTTCTATATAAATTTCTTTCACCAACCTACCCCCTTCATCATTCATGAGCTTCCACTCGAAATTCATCATCTTTTTAACACCAAAATTTTTATGTCCCTAATTCCTGCAAGACTATATCATTCGGAGTATTCCTATCGAGTCTCAACATCCTTTTCAAGCATCCTACTTGCACTCACTCAATCATATGCCGTTCCTCAACCGCCCATACCTCCGCCCAATACATCATAATTCACAAATACATCCATAATCATCTTCTTCATAGCACAGAATCGCCAAACATTTCTTCCCATATTAACCTCATTCTCTCCATGGCTCCCCTCGCCTTTTTGGTCACCATCGCTTTATGCTCTTTGCACGAAGCATTTTGGGCCAGCATGAATCCCAAATAATTGTACACCTTTACCGTCATTCCTACATTAACTCCCTCCCTTCTTACATACCACTACCTCAGGTTTTTCTACATTCATATCCAGTCCTCTCTTCTCCAAATACCTTCTAACCCTCCCAATCACTTAATTCCTCTTGCCATGCTAGTGGCCATATATACAATGTCATCCACATAGGTAAGAAACCAAACTTTCTTATTTCCTGTTATAAGTCCACCGGCTTGTCCTTTCATCAATACCTCCTCCAAATCTGACATCTAAATATTAAACAGACAAGCGCTTAGTGGACACCCCTGTCGAACTCCCCTTTTTGTCTCAAACCAATCGGAAACCCTATCATTCACTCTCTCCCTTACAAACGTCCCATCATACAAATCCCTAATCATACGTACTATCCCTCTAGAAATTTCCACACTCACCATTTTCTCCCATAGCTTCACTGTCATGATCCTGTCAAAGGTCGCCTTAAGGCAGCCTTAAGGTAACTTTTTACTACCATTTATAATATTTAAAAAACCTGAGATAGATATCAGATGAAAATTAGCCTGGAAAAAAAACAAAACACGAATTAAGATTGATATTGGTGCGCGTTCCAGTGGTATTCCATTTAAACTTAATTTTATTTCATTAATGTTTAATGTCTGTCTTTATACTTTGCTGCCACTTTGTATAATAAACTCTAAAATGTTCGGTGTTTTTGCCAATTAATAAGTTGTCATCAGCATATCGGGTAGTTTTTAACCAGTTTTTGTTTTACAATTAACTTCAATATTAGCTTTTCTAATCCATATAGATTGGGTTCAGTTGAAAGTGTTTATACTTCGCTACTACCACGTATAGTACAATTGTTAAGATTGTGACTATTGTTTCAACGCTTTTGGGTCATCTTTAGACATACAGACTAGGAGTTCTGGGGTTCGTATGGATTCTATTATTCGGGTATATATTGAGTCTACAAGGAGTGATGTTAGCAAGTCTACAAGGCGTCAACAGCTAAATAATCAACAACTAGATAGTCAACAACTAGATGTTGACACTTTCCCTTTGTACTGTAACAGCTAACGTCATTAAGTCCAAACGTCACGTAGCCCTAATGTAGTCGCCTAAAACACCCCAATAATAGAACCCATATGAACTGTAGAACCCCTAGTCTAGAAGATAGCCTGAAAGGGTTGAAACTATAGTCACAATCTTAACAGTTGTCCTATAAGTGGTACTGACGAAGTAAAAACACTTCCAATTGATCTCATCGTGGATTATCACAAAGTAACGCTTAACTCAATCAATCTACAATCTAGATTACCTAAGAAAGGGGTTGAATTTTTCTACACCATATGATTGACCATTAAAGCTGAAGTCGATGAAATCCAGAAATATTAAGTAAACTAAAACCAGTTGATCCAAAATCCATGTATTATATAAATATACGTTTTAGGTACCCCCAGTTACGAGGACCAGCAAATGCCTGCTTGACATGTTTTGGGGAGACAAAGAGCAAATTTGCTCTTTTTATTTAGTTATATTTATTTAAAGCTATTTATTTATTTTCCCAGGAAGAGGTAATTATCTCCCCGAAACATATCAAGCAAATATTTGCTAGTCCTCTTAGCTGGAGGGGTCGAACTCCCGCAGAAAGTACGGCCGAATAGACGTCAGCCATGGATGTCGGAGACTACCTGGCAGCTTATAGAAGGGAGACGTACTGTCAAGTTTGAAGGCCTGGACAACAGCGACACCAGGGAACGATATCAAGAGCTGAATCGATAAATTCCAGCCAGCTCACGCAAGGATAAAAATGAATATTTCAATTTCCTATGTGTCGAGATTCAAGGTCATGTAAACATGAATAATACCAAAGACCTTTTCCAGAAGATACGATACATCACACGCCAATTTAAACCTCGCCACTGGTTGATACACGATCGTGAAGGGAATCTGATTACAGAACTAGACAAAGTCGTTTCTGTATGGCAAGAATACTGTGGAGACTTCTTCTTAGATACAGGAGTCAATAGAGATGAGCTAGCGAGCCACGAAGAAGAGTCAGACATCCTACTCTCTGAAGTGAAAGCTGCGCTCTTCAAACTAAGAGAGGACAAAGCGGTTGGTGTTGACTGAATCTCTGCGGAGTGCCTCCGTGCACTTGATGATCGAGGCCTGAGACTTCTACACCTCCTGTGCCAACTAATATGGGAAGCGAGAGTAGACTACGTCAATACACAAGAAGGGGCCCGCAACATATTGTGATAACTACCGGCTTATTGCCCTGTTCGCCGATGCCAGTAGAATCATGCTACATATCTTACAAGGTCGTCTAACTGCCTTCATTAGTCCTCAAATAGCGCCAGAACAGGGAGACTTTGGGAAAGGTAGAGGAACCAGAGAGCAAATACTTAATGCTAGACAACTCATCGAAAAGGCCAGAGAATATCATATTCCTATGTACCTCTGTTATGTAGATTATGGAAAAGCCTTTGATAATGTCCTCTGGCCAAAGCTATGGAGGACACTCCTAGAGCCTGGTGTATCCACCTGCCTGATAAACCTAGTTAAGAACCTCTACGAACTTATTACGGCGGTAGTTAAGATTGAAAATACTTTGTCCGGGCGATGTCGTATAGAGAGTGGAGTCCGCCAAGGATGCATCCTATCACCCCTACGATACAATGCTTACAACGAAATGGTCATGCGACTTACTTGCTAGGATTGACCTGGTGGGGTCAAAATTGGAGGGCACCGCATCTCGCACATTTTGCTGACGACACCACACTTGTGGCTACGAGCGAGGAAGAGCTCCTTCTGCTTTTGAGGCGACTAGAAACCATCAGTCAAGAGTGTGGCT
The DNA here is from genome assembly GCA_009867245.2 of Adranes taylori. NCBI lineage: Eukaryota > Metazoa > Arthropoda > Insecta > Coleoptera > Staphylinidae > Adranes > Adranes taylori. The sequence goes on from WYDF02290581.1 coordinate 10,751, forward strand.
TGCAAATTAATGCTGCTAAAACGAAAATCATGATCGTCAATCGTATTGGTGGTTATGAGGTAGTAGATAAATTTATCTATCTTGGATCCATGCTTCATTGCTCTGGCAAATGTGAGTATGAGATTCGCCGTTGAATCGAAATTGCCCGCTCAGCTATGAATAAGTTAACAAACCTGTGGAAAGATCGATCTCTGACCAGAAACACCAAGATCCGCCTTGTTTACACGCTGGATTTACCTATCTTCTACTATGCTGGCGGAAACATGGGTAATCCAATCGGCAGACCGCAAACGTGTTGACTCTTTTGAAATGTGGGTATGACAGAGAATACTGCGGATTCCGTAGGCGGCTAGGAGAACTAATATCTCGGTTCTAGCGGAAATAAACCCGACACAAAGGCTATCAACTATTACCTATGGAAGAGTCCTCAAGTTCTTTGGATATTTCACTCGGCACGATCATATGGAGAGGGTGATAGTGCAAGGAAAGTCGGAGGGGAAAAGGAGAAGAGGCCGATCACCAATCCGCTGGGCCGATGTCGTCAGCAGGCTCATGAATACGACATTTGCTACGGTGACACGAGAAGCGGCAGACCGAAGGACTTGCCGAACAACGGTGAAACGAGTCCTAACATAACTAGACGGTTTTAACTAACTGAACCATCCCAGACCGGAAATTAACTGTCAGCTATCCACTTGGATTTTCAAATGGTGGCTGTCCGTTAGCAAATATTTGTCAACAACAATGATGATGATAGCGCCATCTAATGAGTTATTCAAATATTTTCAATAAATGTTGCGCTAAAAATCAACGACCTGAGCTACAAATGACAGCTATCAAACACTTTATGATATGCCCCAGAAATAATAGCGTAACGTCACTGATTACGTTCCTAAGCTATCATTGATTGAACAAATTTAGCAACGTCTACGCAATAACATGGAAAACAGTGGCTCAGAGCTCGAAAAATATTTCACCACGTCATTGAATTTTCTTAAGCTTAGAAGTTTTAATAGCTTTTATAGCTAACTCTATTAAAATTTAAAAGCTTTCTCATTTGCGGGTAGATTCTATTTCCGGGAGGTTTTTCAAATTTCTTATAGACTTTTATTTTGAAACTTGTTAATTTTATTAAAATATAAATCGGGAATTCCCCGATGCGCGCAATTCAATTTTCCCGTCAAATCCCAGACCGGAAACGATCTGTTAGCTGCCATCTTTGGATTTTCAAATGACAGCTGTCAAACACGCAAACTATTTGTGATAGATCCCATAAATGACAGTTACTAATTTAATAAAAGCATTAAAGAAAACAATTTTAAATATTTTGTTTGATTTTTAGATAATTTCCTAATTCTGTTATTAGTGTAAATAATTAATTTAAAAATAATTGTTATAGAATAGAACATTTGTAACAAAATTGCTAACAATTTAAAAGAATTTTAAATATTGTATGTACATATATTGTATTATATTTCCTATTTATTAATATTTATTTCTTTATATTGTGATTTTGTACAAAATTAATAAGTAATTGTGCAATGTTGCTTTAGATTGCTGCAATACACATCCGAATGAAAATAATTGCAGTATAAAAAAATAACATACACCCAATAATAATTTTATTATTTTAACGAGCCCAAATTATTAAAAAATATATGCAGAATCTTCAATATCAAAATACGTAAAGGGCTATTTATTGCTAATAAAATTTTGCTCTAAGTCAAGTAGTTTTGGGTTTCTGCTAGACAACTAAATAACAAAAGTGTCAGTTCGCAGTTTCACGTTGATTTTTAATTTGGTGTGATGTGAACGTTAGCAACTTGGATTCAGAAAGTCTGTCTATTTCTTCCTAATTTTCATGGGAACGTAGTGAATAATTCATTAATTACATTTTGAGAAAAAAAATGTATTGACATTCAATCTGGAAATAGATTTTATTAGAGGTAGGAATTATCACTTTAGGCCGCGCCCCAGCCCGCCCTAAAATTATTAATTTATGATTAGAAAGCTGTTAGGGCCCTTGAAACCTAATATATCCGGTCCGCTTGCACGCATTAAGTTCAAAGGGCCCCAAACGCCCAAAAAGCACTAGTTCCGGGCTCGGGCGGGCGGGCATATTTTGCGCACCTCTAATCTTTATAGAGCTTTTCGTAGCCAAATCGCATTCTATGATGAGAATTTTTCAACTCTTCTAAATACACTTACGGATATGCTACAATAGACTATACGTATGCAAATTTTCAAATGCCTATCGTGAGTTTTCCAAATGACTCATTTCCGCCATTTTGTATAGGTCAAGCTCAAACTCTTTTGAGACATTGCTTAAATCTACGTGCCAAATTTTAATGTGATTGGTTCAACAGGCCCCCGAATTATTCGTGTTGATTTGCGAGTTTCCGAAACCAAAGTAAAAACCATAGTCATTCGCCTCTCGTGTCAAATACATTGAGAGGTGAATGACTATGGTTTTTAACTTGACTCTTGAAACATGCCCTCAACGCATATAACTTGGCCTTTATTGAACCGATTTCAATGAAATTTGGAATTTTTGCAAAATCTAAGTTTATCGGATTTTGAATATTTATCGTAGATTGCGACGTTGCCACGTCTATAGTGAATTTTTTTGTAATATTTGCAAAACTTTTGCACATATTCGATTAAAGTAAACTTTGTACTTTGAGATGCTGCTGTTTCCACTGGAGAACTTAACTATATACAGGGTGTTCATAGTTTTATACTTTTTTATAATCCACATGATTCTGGAAATATCGCAAGAACAACACTTCAATTTAAAACGCAGCAACCTTGCATTCTATAAGAAACTTTAAAATCTTTTATCCTGAATTTTGAATGTCGCTCATTTCTGTAATTTTCTATAAATTAAGCTCAAATTCTTTAGATCGCTAACACCAAAAGTTTTATATTTTGTTGCCAAATTTCATTGAGATCGGTTTAATAGAGGTCCGAAGTATTCCTGTTGAGATGCGAGTTCCCAAAACAAAACTCAAAACCATAGTCATTCGCCTCTAGTGTCGTTTGGATTGAGAGGCGAATGACTACGGTTTTTACATTGACTATTGGAACATGCCCTCAACGCATATAACTCGGCTCTTATTGAAGCGATTTTAATGATATTTGGAATTTTTGCAAAACCTACGTTCATAGGATTTTGAATATTTCTCTGATTTTTGACTAAATTTTTAGCCGCCTATCTTGAATTTTAAATTTCCATGATTTCCGCCATTTTCTATAAATTAAGCTCAAATTCTTTGGAGACCTAGGACCAAAAGTCTTACATCCTTGTGCCAAATTCCATTGAGATCGGTTCAATAGGGCCCGAATTATTATTGTTAAGATGCGAGTTTCCGAAACCAAACTAAAAACCATAGTCATTCGCCTCTCGAGTCGTTTGCATTGAGAGGCGAATGACTAAGGTTTTCAGCTGTTGAAACATGCCCTCAACGCGAATAACTCGAGCACTATTAAACGGATTTTAATGAAATTTGTAATTTTTGCTAACAATTTGAGTCTGATTGAAGCGAAATGGCAGAAATTTGGCATTTAAAATTTTCCAAAAATTCATAACATCATTAATTACATTATAAGAAAAACATTTATTGGCATTCTATTTGGAAATAGTTCTTATTAGAGGTCAGCATTCACAGTTTCGAGCGCACCCCAGGCCGCCCTAAAAATTTTCATTTATGATTAAAAAGCTCTTACGGCCCTTGAACAACAAAATGCCCAGCCCGCTTGCACGTCCCAAGCCCTAAGCGCATTAAAGAGCCCTAAGCGCATTAAAGAGCCCTAAGCGCCCTAAAAGCACTAGTTCCGGGATCGGGCGGGCGGGAATTTTTGCGCAATTCTAGTTTTTATATAACCTATTGCTTTGAAATTTAGACCAAATTTATTGACTCCATAAATAGTCCAGTCAATATCTATCAGAGAATTGGATTTCCCTGCAAATGGTGAGTTATCAAAATAACTAATTTCCGCAATTTTATATAAGTCAAACTCAAATTCTCTGGAGCCATAGCCGCAAAAGTCCTAAATCGATGTGCCACATTTCATTGAGATCGGTTCAATTGGTGTCCGAATTATTCGTTTTGTGATGCGTGTTTCCGAGACCAAACTAAAAACCATAGTCATTCACCTCTCGTGTCGCCTTCATTGAGAGGAGAATGATTACGGTTTTTAGCTTGACTATTGTAACATGCCCTCAACGCATATAACTCGGTCCTTATTCAAGCGTTTTTAATGAAATTTCGAATTTTTACAAAACCCACGTTCATGGGATTTTGAATATTTCTCGTAGAATGCGACGTTGCCACGTCTATAGTGGAAACGGTTTTTTTGCAATATTTGCAAACTTTTGCATTTCATAGATTAAAGTAAACTTTGTGCTTTGAGATGCTTCTGTTTCTACTTGGAAGCTTAACAATATACAGGGTGTTTATAATTTTATATTTTCTTATTATAAACATGGTTCTTTAAATAAAGACGATTCAATTTGAGACGCAGCGACGTTGCATTTTATAATAAATTTTCAAATTCTTTTGAGACATAACCCCAAGAGTCAATGTGCCAAATTTCATTGAGATCGATTCAATAAGGTCCGAACTTTTCGTGTTGAGATGCGTATTAAAGATCCTAAACGCCCTAAAAACACTAAGCGCCCTAAAAGCACTAATTCCGGGCACGGGCGGCGGGCATTTTTTTGCGCACCTCTAGTTTTTATATAACGTTTTGCTTTGAAATTTAGACCAAATTGATTGACTCCATAAATATTCCAGTCAAATATATATCAGAGAATTGGATTTCCCTGCAACTGGTAAATTTTCAAAATAACTAATTTCCGCCATTTCATAAAGTCAAACTAAAATTTTCTTGAGACATAGCCGCAAAAGTCCTAAATCTATGTGCCAAATTTCATTAAGATCGGTTCAATTGGGGTCCGAATTATTCGTGTTGTGTTGCGTGTTTCCCAGACCAAACTAAAAACCATAGTCATTCGCCTTTTGCGTCGTTTGCATTGAGAGGCGAATGACTATGGTTTTTAGGTTGACAATGGAAACATGCTCTCAGCGCGAATAACTTGGCCCCTATTGAACCGATTTCAATGAAATCTGGGAAACGTTGCTTTTAAAATATTTGCAAAAGCTAGCAGCAAAAGTCTTAATCCCCATTTGGAACGTAGTGAATAATTCATTAATTACGTTATAAGAAAAAAATTATTGACATCCTATCTGGAAATAGTTTTTATTAGAGGTAGGTATTTTCAGTTTAATGCGCGCCCCAGCCCGCCCTAAAATTTTTCATTTATGATTAAAAACCTGTTAGTGCCATTGAAGCCTAATACTTCCGACTCGCTTGCACGCCTTATGTCCAAAATGCCCTTAACGCGAGAAAAGCACTAGTTCCGGGCTCGGGCGGGCGGGCATATTTTGCGCACCTCTAATCTTTATATAACTTTTCGTAGCCAGATCGCATTCTACGATGAGAATTTTTCAACTCTTCTAAATACACTTACGATATGCTACAAAAGACTATACGTGTGCAAATTTTCAAATGCCTATCCTGAGTTTTCAAAATGACTAATTTCCGCCATTTTGTATTGGTCAAGCTCAAATTCTTTTGAGATATAGCCTACATCTACATGCCAAATTTCAATTAGATTGGTTCAACAGGCGCCCGAATTATTCGTGCTGAGTTGCGAGTTTCCGAAATCAAATTAAAAACCATAGTCATTCGCCTCTCGTGCCAACTGCATTGAGAGGCGAATGATTATGGTATTTAGCCTGACTATTGAAACATGCGCTCAATGCATATAACTCGGGCCTATTGACACGAATTCAATGAAAATTGGAAATTTTGCTGGCTGTCATATCTCCAGAGAATTTGAGCCTGATTGAAGCGAAAAGCGGTTAAAAATTTGCACAAGTATAATTTATTACAGCACATACACAAACATTTGAAAACGAATTCACAAAACTTTGCCAATGTTGGAGGAAAGTAACTTCCATTAGCAGCATTCTGTTAAATATGCTTCGAGCTGTATATTAAGTATTGTGTTTTATAGACACGTTTCCTTGACTCGTATCCTAAAGACATAATATCTTCGCCCGGGGAGGAAGAGTATGTTTTATTTTTAGGTAATAGTTTTAATATTTTTGTAATATTTCAGGTAATATTTATGTTGTTGTCTAGTTATTAAGGGATATGTAGTTCAAATATGCCAATAAAGGTTCTTTAATGGAACCCGGAGGCAAATTTAATCCCAATCTTCCGTCTCTGCGTCTTGCGCCCCAATCAACCTCAATTCGCTTCCGATAGAACCTTTTCTGAAGTTTGACAAAATATCTTTAATCAGTTATTTAGAGGCAATTTTTAAGGCAATCATTTGAGGAAGAGAGGAACAAATAGATTTAGGAGTGTGGAAACGGATATACAGATATGTAACTTAGAAAGAAAAACTGTAGAGAATTGAACAGGTGGAACAAATAATGAGAAATATTGAAAAGCAGGGAACGGAAAAGGGGATAAGAAATAGTAGATTTATCAAACGATATAAGTATATAAGGCTGGAAGGAGGAATGCCTGAATACTAAGTGTATGGAGGACAAGAGTTTAATAACCAGGTTTAAATGTGAGAGCGTAGAGAGGGGAAACAGATATTGGACAGGTGAAGGTATGAGAAAATGCAGTACGTATGCTTGGAAACAGAAGATTAAGAGAATTGGATCAATGAGTGCGTGGATCATTGGATCATTGAAGTTTCCGAAATCAAACTAAAAACCATAGTCATTCGCCTCTCGCGTATCTTTTATTGAGAGGCGAATGACTATGGTTTTTAGTTTTACTATTGAAACATGCCCTCAATACGAATAACTTGAGCGCTACTGAATCAATTTCAATTAAATTAATTTTTTTAATATTTCTCGTAGAATGCGACGTTGCCGCGTGGATAGTGGGAAGGTTTTTTTTGTCAAAACGTTTGTACATAATAGATTGAAGAAAACTATGCTTTTTGAACGGTATATTATATAGAGAATGTTTAAAAGTTGCGGTCCTTTTTACGAGTTTAATTTATTTTAAGTTAACCTAGTAAAATTCATTAATCGTAATAAAATTAATAAAATCCAATTCATGCATTAACATAAGGTATGATTGCTGTGTGGGCGGAAAAGAAAAGTATAGCAGAGAATCGGACCAGTTGTTTTCATACGTCATTTGCATGAAATCATCTGATCTAATCCTCAATTTTTGCCAAGTTTTAGTTTTCGCAAACTTTGTGGATTGGTCCCTCCAATATATCCAAAAATTACTGATACTCGTTTTTTTGCACGGAAACTTATATAACTTGACATGTTTCGTCAAGAAATAACATAGAACCCTGAAGCGAATTTAATGGGGTTTGCCGAGAGGCGCGGGGCCCGAGCCCGCGATTTTTAATAGGCCCCTAACAACCTACCCTATACTCTTTAATTTTAATGGAAAGAGTTTAATATGTCGTTCTGCGTTCTGGGCCCCAAGCAACCTTAGACCGCTTCTAATGAAATTGTCATTTTTAAAGCAATAACTTGAGGAAGTGAAGAATAAAAATAGATTTAGGAGTGTGGAAACGGATGTACAGATAGGTGACTGGGAAAGAGAAAGTGTAGAGAGAGTATGATTAAAACTAATGAAGTTTCAACACGTATGAGGTCCAAGGGAAAACAATAAAAGAAAACAAGGGTTTCTTCTTCTTCATTTCTTCTTGCAATAGAATGAAACCAGGTCGTGTTGATGGTTTGGATAGGAAGGGCGTGAAAAAGCTTAAATGAGGAAAATACACGTGCGTTGTTGTATGAGTACAGTGTGGGCGGAGAAGAAGAGGATACCAGAGAAATGGATCAGTTGCTTTCATCCAAATGAATCATAAAAAATTTAACAAGAATCATTTACATTTTCAGATTCTTTTTCCATTAAGCTTTAGAAGCTTTAAATATTCAATTCTAGGTGTAACAGAATCTTGGGGAAATAAATTTCAGAAAAGAAAGAGGTATTCCAATATCTAATTCAGTGGTTCTGAACCTTTTTAGTATGACGGAACACTTACACTTTTGCAAGACTTTTGTGGAATACCGTCTTAAAATATATAAGTGTGCACATATTGTAATCTCCAAAAAAAAAGTATCTACAAAATAAAGACTTTATTCTTTGCAATATAAAATTAGCTCTAAAATTACCCCATGATTTATCAGTTTGATAATTTTAAAGTTGAAGCTCTACAATTTTTTTAATCAACGTAGGCAACACCTTTAGTATAACATTTGATTAAGAACAGTTATAGAAGATGAATTTTAAATTGATTTAAGTATATTCTCTATAATAAATTTATCGTTCTGAAAATGTATTTTCAAATAGAGATTTATCCACAGTTTGAACAGAAATCCGACTGTTACTTCGCTAAGTTTCATTTTGAGAGTACTATCCAATGTAAATGTAATGAATTTTTCCTCTTCTTGTAACGGAAACTTATAACTTCAAATTATGGCTACAATTTTGGCGGACCTCCTTTTCTAGTTTCAGAGAACACAAATGCTCCGCGGAACACCGATTGCAGTTCTAATCTGATCTAATTATCTAATTAATCCTGATCTAATTAATCCTTCATTCAAAAAATAATTTTAAACAGCTATCCGGATTTCGTAGGTTTACCTCCATTATTTAAGCAATAAGTTGCTGGTAAATGACCAACCTTGTTAGGTTATCTGCCAACAACATGTTTAAGTTTGATGGACAATTTCCAAAAGAGATCATTTTTCGTCCGAAAAAGATTTAATTAAACGAAATGACTTACTTTTGACTTATTTCCTTTAGTACTCCTCCAAGGAGCATAGGGCATCTGTTAGAGCTTTCCAGCGGGTTCTGTTCTTTGCTATGTTCGTTCCATGGGGATTTCAATCAAGGGCCTGTTCCAGAATGTGTTCAGGACCTCGCCGTGTTGTGTCGCTAATCCAGCACCATTTTCTCCTTTTTATGTGGATAGCGCATTGGGCATATCTTGTTCTCTGCCATAGTTCTTTGTTGGAGATTAGGTTTCGCCATCGGATTCCTAGGACGGTCCTCAAAAATCAGTTCACTTGTTGCTTGCATTTGGTGATTTAGTCTGTCCGTTATCTTCCACGTCTCACCCCCATAGAAGAGTCTTGATTTTACATTCCACTCCAGCAATCGCAATTTTGTTTTTAATGATATTTCTCTGGACGTTCATATCGGACGCAGCTAGGCGAAAGCTGATTTCGCCTTCTTTATTTGATGGGCAATATCTTTATTTGCTCCTCCAGGTGTTGAAATTAAGCTCCCTAGTTAGCGGAAGGTCTCGACTCTTATAATTGTTTCTCCATGAAGGAGGATTGGGTCATTCTTGGTGGGGTTAACTCGTAGCTCTTTTGTCTTTGGTCTGTTGATCTTAAGGCCAATCCTCGCTGCTTCAGTTTCGTGTCCAATTTGGTCTGCAAATCTCGGTGCATCTGGGTCAGGAGGCAGATATCGTCTGCAAAGTCCAGGTCTCCTAATCTCTCTGTGAGTACCCAAAGGATTCCCTTAGCTCTGTCGGCCACTACTTTCCGCACTATTTGGTCCAGCGATATTATGAATAGAACAGATGAGAGCAAACAGCCTTGCTGTACTCCAGTTTTTATATCAAATGCATCAGAAAGTTTTCCCTCGTGAAGTACTTGTCCCTTGTATCTACTGTACATTGCCTTAATTAGGCGCACTATTTTTTTCTAAGACTTTGTAATTTCTCAGTACTGACCATAGACTATTTCGGTTTATGCTGCCAAAGGCTGTTTCAAACTCGAGAAACGTCATATATTTAGGAGCGACTGATATTCAAGCGTTTGATTCTTAGAGTGCTGATTTGGTCTGTACAGCATCTGCTCTCTCTCTCTGAATCCACCTTGCTCCTTTCTGGACCTTCCATACTGATGCGATTTAATAGCATATGCGAAAAAAATATTACATGGCGTAGATAGAAGCGTTATACCTCTCCAGCGTTATACCTCCAGAGCGTCCCACATTTCCAATCAGCTGCCATTACTTCGGTGTTCCACACTTGGTTTAGTAGATGAAGCATCATTTCTGCTGTCAGGTTAGCGTCGCTCTTGAGTGTTTCCGCAGCTTTGTTATCAAAACCTGAGGCTTTGCCATTTTCACACTTCCTGCTTGCTGCCACCATCTTTGCTCTAGTGATCGGGTTAAGTTCTCTTTTGATTCTCTTCTTATTAGTTTTGGCTCACTGCAGTGGGTCAGTTCAGTTGTTTCATAAAGAATTCACCCCATCGTTTGAGTTGCTCGGTGGTGTTCATCAAAACATTATTGTCAAACAGGTGCCTGTGGTGTTCGTCAATTAAATGAAATATTGACTCCTTATGTGGTGAAGCATAAAATCCTTCTAATATTTAAACAAAAGTTTTGATGGTAATTACAAATATAAAGTAGTTAATTAAATATTATCTAATTATTTAAAAAATAAATAATTAATTGTATCTTCAACTAGTTTATTTTTGTAATTATCAATTTATTTTCAAAAAATTTGTTTAAATACTAGATGGATGTTATGCTTTGTTAATTCTCAAATTATACGGAGTCAATATTTCATTTAAATAAAACTCTTTCTAATTTGCAATTATATCTTTTGGAAAATGTCTTTATGGCCCCAAGCCAACGTAGTAATACCGTCTGCGCAAATGAATCTCTAATCATCATATGGAGATAGCACTAATTTATTTTCTTTCTGTGCTAAGATTGGATGCTTGATAGATTTGAATATATATTATTGTTAATATGTGTATATCGACCTCTCATCAATTAATAATCTGTGTACTCTTGTACCGAAACCTCTTTATCGACAACCATTTTTAAAACTCCTTTTGCTTTCTTTGTAATTGTATTCTCAGTTTGGAAACAATCCAATTTAGCTCTTAAACCAACAAATTCAAACATAATTTTCCCACCATATTAATCTTTCATTTTACCAGGAATTGCCATGTTTTGAAGAGGTATATTAAATTGATTATCATTAGAGAAATTTGTGGTATCAAATTTGTCTAAATTTAGTTTCATGTCATTATATAAATTCTCTGTCTGTATGTATAGAGTAAAACTGCCTCTCTCCATATAACAAAGATGTATTCTATCCCCATATGTTGACTTGACGTACTTGTAATAAAATTCATTCATCAATTGTTTGGATAACTCTAAAACAGCAAATCCAGCGTAAATAAGCTTATAATAGGTTACCTTTTCACTATGTAGATGTATGGTCCCAAAAACTTAATTTGGCAATGACACTACGCGCTCCGCATCTCCTTCCTACATCTTGAATTTAATATCTTGACGCTTTTCCAAATTTTACATACATTTCCCAAAACAAGAATTATTTAGGAGCAA
>WYDF02290582.1:0-16295 GCA_009867245.2 Adranes taylori
GAAAAAAAACTGAAAAATAAAATAAATTAAAGTCATATATATATATATGTATATACATACATATATATATATATATAGATACATCTATATATAGTGTGTGTGTATTCATTATAAACGAGCAAATGAATGAAAATAAAAAAATGATTATGTGGATATACTATAATACTATGTACATTAATCGAATTGTGTAAACATCATTATCATCATGATCAGAATATCAAATCTGATCTATCTAATATAGGTTTTTTTTTCTTTCATTTGAACAAACATAGCGTGAAATGATTAATAGAAAAGCGTCAATAGATCTTCAAACTCATTAATAACTCAGCTGGTTTTCAGTAAATTTCAACAAATCAAACACTAACCAATTTAGTTTTTTTTTATGTTTTATATGGTACCGCTTTTACTTATAGTCCATTTCTCTAAATGTTTCATATAGGGGAAAATACCTGAATAAATTTTCTAATATTAATTTTACTAAAATATTTTATTTTCTTTATTATTTTTAATTTAACTAATGTGGCTCATGTTTTTATTCGTTCTTAATGAGTTCAAAGTCAATAACTTACAAACTATTATACTCTAAAAAGTAAACAAAACAACAGTAAACAAAATAAAAAGTAATTATTATGATATATATCATGTGAAAACTTCAATCTGATGATTTTGCGAGACTACGAGACTTTTAAGAAAATATAACATATTAATTTCAAATACGCACATCTAGGTGTACTATTGTTTTGATTTTATTGACAAAACTTGTAAAATGTACTATTTGCATTTTATTGGACTGGTTCTATTATCACTTGATTTTTTTAAAGATTTTAGTTTAAACATATCTATTTTTCTTACGTCAGTCATTTGTTTTAAAGTTTAACACATGATCCTGTGTATATCGTAATTATTTTTAAGAATTCTTAGCGTTATTGTAAGTATCTCGAGTCTGATTTTGACCTAATCTTAATTAGCATGACTTACTGTAATACATCTTAGTAGATTGTGCTGTACTCTAAATCAATTGATTTAGTTAATGTTTATTAAATTAAATACGTAAATCATTAAGAGCATACTGATAAATTAAGCCATCCCTACTTCTAAGTTAAATTCTTAATTAATTATTCAAGTTTACTTTCTTCTTTAATTCAAATTCTTTTTATTTGTACCAACAATCATTCCAAGCTGCCACAATTGCGGTAGATTATTAAATTTATTTTCTTAATTGTAAACAATGGCAAACAAAGCGTAATATAATATGAAACTCTATAGAGCAAGGGGGTCTGTGGTGTAGATTCCTCTGTGTAAATAGGATAGATACAGTAAAAAATTAACCCCGTGAAAACCATGGGGCCTTAAGAGATAGGAAATATAATAGAGCGTTATGTAACTAGCTACGATAGAGTTAAAAGATATACTATAATCTCTACGTTATTGCCGTAGATAATAATAAAAATAAATGCACTACTTTGGAGCTGCAAGTTAGAAACAGGGAATGAAAAACAATTTTCTAGTTGATAGGAAGCAGGTAGGGACCAGGAACTAGATGATAGGTAATATACTAGACAAAACAGGTCTCACCTGATTGGAAACAGCTTCAGTAGATGGGTAAACAGTATGTAAAAAAAATGGTAGTTGACATGAAAATCAATACTAATATGATGGAACTAAATGACCTTAAGGACAATAAAGACAAAAAAAGGACATTTTACATATTTGATTGCAAAATTTATATCATCGTTTTATATGTAAACACATTTGTAGCGCCAATGTAAAGTGGCAAGTAGATTTACTTTTAGTTTAAATAGATAATAGATTTAATAAACGAAAAATGATTGAAAATGATATAGAGTTATTAATTTTATCGGATATATTGTTTGAGTTAAAAAGGTGCTCTATGGACTGTTTGAGCGCGCCAGCTGACGTAGATTCATTATCCAGCGTAAAAATAAAATAAAAAGAAAATGAGAGACAAAATATAATCAAAGTAGTACCGGTTGGGTTTTAGACGTAAGGAACGTTTAGGACCATACTGTGCATTATATGATCAAGTTTATTAAAAATTTTTTTGTACTGCAATGCAGGCCGGCTGCAATCTATGACGTGTCTGTCAATTGTGATCCGCTCAACAATGACATGCGGATACAACTAAAATTTATTGAAATAATATTTTCTATAAAGTATTATTAACATATAAGGCATCTTAGCCTTCAGTGTGCAAAGTTATAACTAACTTTATAATATTCTTATTATAGTTGAAAGCTTTTAGAATTTATTATCAACACAATAAATAATTAGAAAAATTAATATATATTATTAATACTAATAATAATAATAAGGCCCAAAAAGAACTTTGTCGTACGAGGATAAGATTGATGGAACTTCCTTCTGATCGCCAGACGATGCTGATTTAGATCAGTAAGATTGTAGCTGCTCATCTCCATAATATAAGCAACCGATAGTGCCGCCACGAATAGTTGTTTCCAATACAGAAATCCGTTTGCTGTTTCAACTCCATAATATGTACTAGTGTAACTACCCTACAATAGAGAGCGTTGTTTAAAGAAGAAACGATGTACAACGTTTATAATCCGGTTACAATGGTTTAGTAATGATTCATCGCCGATTCTACTAGTCTATTCGTAGATTCGCTTTTGTGTATCTGTCACATACGCAATATATTATTTCAGCGCTGTTGTACTGTGTTATAAGTCTCTAGCCAGAGTATTAAGATACAGGTAATAGAACCTGCTCTGGCACTCTCCGAGTCGAGACCTCTATTTAGGATCATCAGGCTGTTAACTTTGTTATGTTAACTTTTGTTATTGTTAACTTTTGTTATGCTCCTTGTATTCAAACTATCCTTCGCGCAATTATTTCATGAATCCAAATCTACGATTCGCTCCACGATACGCCAATCAACGAGCCTTGGGGACAAGACATTACTAACCCAGTGATAGTCATTGGCAGGCCAAATTAGAGATTTTATGCTGGTGACATTAATTCAGGAAGAAGATAAATTTAAATACATTCATTACTTTTTGCTCTCTTTAAATTTACATAAATTTAACTCTGCGTGAAATATTGATTAATTAATAAACCCACTACATTTTTTTGTTTATTTCGTATGTGTGTGAGCTCCATTAACTTTGTGAAAGAATCTACAACTAAAACATAAAACTATAATCAAGCAACCTTTACTGTTACATGCTTTATTTACTCTATTTAATGTAAAAGAAACCGCATTTTGCTTTGATCGTTATTTTATATCAGTTTCCTTGGTGAATACTTTACCGTTTGTTCCAGTTTCGACTTGTATTTCCATACGAAAGAAAAAACAGTCTAGTGTTAACATTGAACGTGCTTGTAATGAAGAAGGTACACTCGCATGTTCGTGGATGGACACAAAAGAAGTCCTTGTACTTAGCAACTTCCATCGGAATTTAGAGTCTGAAGTAAACGCACAGCCACAAATGACTGTAAACGCAGAATTCTAAAGCAATAGAATAGGAGGAGTGGATTTATGAGACAAATTGACTGGTCTCTTTGATATAGATCGCTATAACGGTGGAAACTATTATAACTATTATTCACTACAGCTGTCAATGTGTAGATCATCTATAAAGAAACAAGACAATGCTCAAGCATTCCTTTTGTGGTATTTTTAGTAGAAGCAGCAGAATATTTGATTACGTTGGGACGTCAGAGTGCAAAAGTTATTAGGAAAACATCATACGGACGATCGTCCCACTCTTGCCGGGGGATTTTGAATGTAGGAAATTATTTACCTTTCACAACAACAACCAGAAAGAGATAACTTCGATTTTTGGAACAAAAATTAGTCATTTGTAACACACGTGCAATAACTTTAAGCCGAAAATGTTTCACACCTTTGCGACAAACTCGCGACGCTGCTAATGTATGTAAATTGCGCAAACAAATATCTTATTACTTACAATTTACTATCCACCGGGAACCTGAT
The DNA here is from genome assembly GCA_009867245.2 of Adranes taylori. NCBI lineage: Eukaryota > Metazoa > Arthropoda > Insecta > Coleoptera > Staphylinidae > Adranes > Adranes taylori. The sequence continues at coordinate 3,977 of WYDF02290582.1, forward strand.
ACTCGGGCGCCAGGTCATTTAACGTGAGACCGCACATTGGAACTGTTGTTGTTGTTCCATCGGTCCTCAGTGGACTTACTGAAAGCACGGGCAGCTACGAGTACGCGAGTGGTCCAGGTCCTCGTGATCTTGCGGGCAGCTGAAATAAACTTACTGCTAATTAGTGAAACAGCATTAACAATTTAACAAAATACGTCTATTGGTCTTCGAAATGCAAACAAAGAAAGAAATACAAAATTAAACGTTAATTAATCAAAAGTCAAATCAAAGATAAGCGCTTTAATTGCGATTAGCGAATAATAAATCAAATAATGAGTCAATCAATGAATACGTAATGTTTTATACAAGCGGTTCCTGTAAAGCGTGTAAATCAATAATTATAAACAATAAAAATAATTCTGCGGGAAGCATCTAAAAGCGGGGTATAGTACAACGGAGAGGCGGGAATCTACTATAGCAAAATGATTTTGACAATGACAGGAATACTAGGAACCACCACAGGTCACTCAACACCCCGGTGTTCGTATGTGTTAAGAGCCCTGAGTGACTAGAACTAACCCCGGCGTACGCAGATTACAATTATTCAGTCTAGTGGCTAGAACTACAGGAATGGAGTTCATTATAGGTCACTCAACACCCCGGCGTTCCTAGGTGTTAAGGTCTCTGAGCGACTGTAAATCACCCCGGCGTTCAAGTGGTATAGGATCTAGGTAAGGTAGAAAGAGAAACAAAGTTATTGAAAATTCATGCGTGCCATATATGAAAACGCTTATGTATCCGGCAGTTTTCTGCTTACATCTCGGCTTGGCTGGTCATCGGCTGCTGGGTTTTGCTGGTGGTGGTGCTTCGAGTTCTTGACATGAACTGAAATTTCTGTGCAAATTCTAGCTATTTATAGCCGGAAGCCGTCACAGAACTTTGGCTCCGTTATACGGGTCAGTGTGTAGCCAAGCACTTATTATTTACTGCCTGTTACGACCTACGCTCATTTCAGTGAAGCAATAATAGCAGTTTCCACACAACGACGGGCCAATACGAATATATAGATCAATATTACTTAAGTCTCCTACTCTTATCTATCAACGCTATATGCGTGCCTATTATCATGTGGACAATGTGTGCCTATTATAGATACCGCAATCAACAAGGAAACCGGTCTCGCTGTTGTTATCATTTCGTCTTTATTTAATGCGTAATACGTAAGCGCGATCAGATACTTACGTTTTATCTTATGGACTGGCTTTACCAGTGTCGTGTTGTCGCAATTTAATTGTTCAATTTATTTAAGTAACATGCTATGTTACATCATACCATACATAATTTATTCACATTTCTTTCATGTTTTTCTAGGAATTTAAAAATTGAGTTTGAATTTGTATTTTATATTATAACGAGTGAATTGGTCATCATGTAAAATAGATCACACTGTATGTAGTATTATAAAATATAAAATAAAGAATTATTGAATATAATGGAAAAATGTTTATGCTCATAGGAAATGGTTTATTAATTTAGGCAACAATTACGAAATGTAAAATACTAAACTCCAATTAAGCAAATATTATTGAAACAATGGAATATAAAAATTGGTATGAAATTCTCATATATAGAGTAAAATGTTATTATAATTTAGCAAATTGCTATCGATGATGATGAAAAAGTATACAAAATACTGTGGCACAATGTTAGCAAATATGCAAACTGTAAACAAAGGTGCTAGATAGTTTCTGGTTAGGTAATTAAGATTAGAGGCATCAGCAGAATTATTCGTTGTAGAAATCAACCAATTAATATTGGTAATTAGGACATTAAGATGTAGGAGCAGACATCTTAGCAATAAGTGAGCGCGAGGCCGGTCGGTGCCGATCGTGCAGCCAGCGAGAATGCGCATGATCGGTAAGGGGTCTCCCACTGGTAAACAGCGTACCACACGGTATGATGAGTTAGATTAGCCGAAAGCAGTGAAAAGTCTGTAACAGGAGAAATAATATAAAGACATATACGGAGAACTGTTGAGAGAGTTGATAGTTAAGAGTTACAAGTTGAAGTAAACTTGAGAAACTTAACTGCGAGTAGTAAACCAGTTGAACTACTTTAGTTAGTTAGTTGTAGCTAATTATTCAGTAGCAATTAAATTAGATATTAGCAGTTGAATTCAAAATAGCTTTCGGGTTAGTAGGCAGGGAAAAATACGATGTTGATAATTACGGTGCCTAGTTAAACCATCAGCTAACTACGCCCCGTAGAGGTACTTAGTACGATAAATACGACCTACGCCTCCCTTCGTAGGTTCAATAACATCATTTCACTACTTACTTAATAAGTTACTTTTTATGATTTTATGAAACCTGTGGATGGGAGTTGGGTTCAGACCAATAGGGCATAAAGTCGATGGTGTGTGATCGTTGTTTCAAGAATGCCTAGGTAACTCTAGGTGAGAGCCTAGGTAACTAAAAGTACATATGACAATATGAATGTGTATTTTTTACGACTGGTATAGATATGCCCCAAAATAAAACACTAGTGGTATCAGGGGCGGACTAAGGCCTAGGCAACCTAGCCACGTGCCTAGGGCCCGTAATTAAATAGAACTACATACTATATGCTTTAAAACCAAACTACCAAACGCAAAGTATGTGTCATGACTGAAAAATAGGCCCGGAATTACAATGTTGCCTAGGGCCCGCTTTAGCCTGCTCCGCCACTGGGTGGGACGCATATGCCCCAGCCAATTTTTTGTCATGAAAAATTTTGTAATTGTTTCACAGGCTATTAGTGCTGTGTTATACTCAGTTACATTGTTTCTTTTATGAAAATAAATCTACTTTTGTCAAATAAAAAGTTCGACGCATTAGTTTCGTAAAGGTTAAACTATACACGACATTTTCGGAAGGGGGGCCGCCTACCCCGTCAGGATTTGCCATTGATATATATTCGTTCCAATAAGAATAAAAATAAAAAATTTTATTAAATAAGAATTTTTGAACAAACCTGGTACATTAGTATTCTAGCTTTATAAAAGCATGTAATAATTAAATGGACCTTTTTATCAAAAATAGTTCTATTAAAATTAAGTGTCAATTGTTCTATCGGTTGAATAGTATAATACTTACTAACGTCGGATAAACTTGCTTCTATATTGATAATAAATATTTCCGTGGCAAAAATAATGTCATATAAATTTAACCCAAACAAGGTATATAGAATTCAAATCCCTTTCGAACAAATCTTTGGTGTAGTTTTTTTTCATTTTTTTTATTGTGACTTTTAACACAATAAACAATAGGTATAGAATTTTTTTATTGTTTTATCGGCGTGCAACGTTATTGTGAAAAATGTCAACTGGGTTTTAGTATCAGAGCGGCAGTAGCAGTTGACCTGACCTATCTGCTCTTTCCAGGAAATATTTTTGTTCAATATATTGTTGTCTATATAGGCCTTAACGAAAAAAAATTTACTAATATGAAATATATACTGTCGAAATAATTCTGATACGGCGCAATAAATATGTTTTAAGACTAAAAGTTCAATTTGTGAAGAGAACCTCTATTGCATGTTTTGAATCCTTGGACTTTCATGGTAAAGGGATCTTATTTCCTTAAAGTGTAGTAGGAAATAAGGAAATGTCTCATGCGGACTATTTAGGTGAATACAGTCGATGGTTCAATACTTTACTTTATTTTAGCTGGCTCTACAGACCATTAAGATCCTTGGCCGCCACTACAACTTGATTCCTCCAGTCGTCTCATTGACATCGCCTTTCTCCTCCAACTGCGGACGTTTAACTTCTGTAGATCTTTACTTACATCGTCCATCCAGTTTATGAGTGGTCGTCCTACTGAACTGCCTTCTGGTCGGTTGTTTAGGACCTTTTCTGGCACTCGGGATGCATCCATCATGCCCCAACCACCTGAGTTTGTCGGCCTTTATGTCATTGACAATGGATTACTTGTGGTATAATGCTTCTAATTCAGCGTTGGTGCAGATTCTCCACCCTTCCTTGCATCGTACTGCTCCGAAGATTTTCCTAAGGACTCTCCACTACCACACGCTCAACGTGGTCTCATTCCTTTTCGTACGCGTCCACGCGTTCGAACCATACGTGACGACTGCTTTAATGATAGTTGCATTCACTTTTAGTTTTAATTCTTTAGAGACGATGGATGATTTGAGTCCATTAAGATAGGCGTAATAACATCTATTTCCTGCCATCATTCTAGCTTTATAGAAGTATTAAAATTTGTAGACTCTCTCAAACCCTTCAAACTCTTTCACGTTTCTCCACCGAGTAGTGTTTCTACTATTTATCATGTACTTTGTCTTATCTCTGCTTATTTCTAGATCCATTGGTTTTCCTTCCCTCTGAAGTATTTGAAGGTTCCCCATTAGCGATACTGTCCTCCTAGTCACCAAATCAATGTCGTCTGTAACGTCTAACTGTTGACATGTTCTGTTGTATATACAGCCTCCTGGGTTAACGGCTAGTTTCCTCATGACCGCTTCAAGTGCTAGATTAAAAAGTTGAGACGACAGTGAGTCTGCTTGTTTCAAGCCTCCTGTAACTTCAAAACTCCCTGGCGCTCGCCTTTCACCCTTACTTTGCTGCATGGTTCCACAAGCGTTATTCTTTTTAGCTTCAATACACAGATCTTATTTTGGGCCAAGAATTGACTAACGATAATTGAGTTGTGACTCGTGTAATCAAAACCAACTCCCTGGATTAAAATACGACTAATTTAAAGAATATTCGCCATTAACTGTTTGAACAGGTGGAACAAATTCTTTGTGTATAATTTCTTACTACGTTACAGAATTTAATTATGCTAAAGCAGGATCGTGGTTTTTGTACTAATTTCTTTATTTAACTTTCTCATTTTTTTAAGTAACACAATGCCTTTGCATGAGTGTCAGGGGTAAGACGAAGTTACTGCTTTGATTTTACTATACTTATATTCATATATACATATAGATATGTATCTGTAGGTAAACATAGCAAATAGGCAATAGCAATATAATATAACGATATTTATTGGTCTTTGTCAGCATAAATAAAACATGTTCGGATTTGGACAACTATGTATGTTGTGATAGATTCTCGCTCGCGACGCTGCTAACCGAGAGTCCTAGCGACTGCAACAGATGGCTCAAACGAATATCTTAATTAGTATAGAATATAACAGACTTCGGAAATATGAATTCCCGGGCGCCAGGTCAGTTTAACGCGAGACCGCATGTTGGTGCCGTTCTTATTGTTCCACCGATCTTCAATGGACTTACTGAGGGCACGCATAGCTACGAGTACGTGAGTAGTCCAGGTTATCGTGTTCTTGTGGGCAGCCGAAAAAGAATCTAACTGTTAATTAATGAAATTGCAATTAACGATTTAAATAAATAACGCCAATTGGTCTTCTAGACAATTTAAAGGAAGAAAGAAATATTAATGCGCAACCAAATGTCAATAATCAATTGTTAAATTAAATTAATACCGCATCAATGGCGGTTAGCAAAGCTAAACAATAGTGATTCTATTATAAACAAAACCGGTGCAAATCAAAGCGGTGCAAATCAAATAGTACAAATGTACGCTAATAATAATTTCAAAACAAAATAAAAGCGGTGCATGTAAAGCAATACAAGTATACTATAACGCGTATCACCACGAGGCGCGTCAGTGTTACTGTTGTCGATTAACTAAAACTAACCCTGAGGTGCATAGGTTAGAATTATACACTCTTGTAGGTGGTGTGGAAAGGAATACTACAGGCGTGTAACATCGCGAGGCGTGTCAATGTTACTGTTGTCATGCGACTACATTTAACTTAGAGGCGCACAGGTTAGAAGTATAGACGCAGGTAGGTGGTATGAAAAGGAATAGTTACTGTTAGCGAGCGACTACAACTAACCTTGAGGTGGCCAGCTTATAAGTATACACTTTAGTTGTATAGGAAATAGCTTGATGGAGGGGTAGGAAGAGAAACAATGTTATTCAATATACAGGCAATTCAGTAAAGCAGTGCACGATATATTAAATCGCTTTCCAAGCACATTATGTCCTCGGCGACTGTCGCCGCCTGTCGCTCTGCTTAATGTCTTGGCATTCTGCTGTCTTGGCTGGTCTCTCTGCTGGCTGCCGAGTTCTCAAAATTAAGAACTAAATTATTATACTCAAAATCTCGCTATTTATTAGCCTGAGCCGTCACTCAACTTTTGCCTCGTATACGGGTCAGTGTGTAGCCAACCACGCGTCTCTGACTACCTGATACGGTCTTACTACATTATTCTATGCAAATTTCGATGTTAATTCCAGCCTGTGTGGAATACAGAATTCCTTTCCCGGCGCCACCCGCACCTGACAGCATAAACAGTTAGCCCATCAATAGCAACGAGCAACATACATATCATTTTGTTCACGATGCGGTCTCTTACACAGATAACAGTGGAGCGAGTGGAGAGTATAAACGCCGCTCACATTACTACATATCCCTACTTTCTATGTACGTACATATGACTCACAGCCAGCGCTTAAATAATGCAGCACACGCCTTGCAGCTTGGAGAAGGTTGCGGGGAAGAAATTTACCGTGACAAGAATGAAATTGGTAGCAAAAAGAAAAAGAAGTACTTTTTTACGCGAGTTTTATGCTCACATACTTTAGAGAGAGATAATTCATACATCAATCGACAATATATAAACGAAAAAAATCATAAAAGGTAAATCATATTATTTCTCAGTATTGTTTAGGATTTTGTTAGATTTGACGGCTCATAATTGTTCAGAATTTTAGAATTCAAAGTACGCGATTTTATTTAAGAATTATGTCTGGAATACAAATGTAAGTAAATATATATTTTGTTATATACTTTGGTTAAAGGAACTGAACACATTAAGTTCTATTGATTTTATTCTCAGATTTCAATGTAACTAATTTTTCATTCCAATATAAGCTAACACACAATTAACTTTTGTATAGATGTTGATCACAAGTTTTTATATTTACTTGTTGATTAATAATAAAATATATCGGCCGCTTTATGAAAGTTTAACAAACGAAAACCGTAATACACTATGTGGTCAACCTAGACTGTAGTCATTTCTCTCAGATTCCCTTTGTAAATAAATGTTACTCGGACGTTATTTTATTTAGGCAGGAAAACTATGTTGCAGTAGAATTAACATTTATGCAATACAAAAATAAACTTTAATCAATATTTGTTTTATTATTCATCAAAATTCATATACCCCATTTAATTATGATAGTATATATGATATATTACTTTATTGTGAACAATTCGCTTAACTAATACATGAGCAGGACTTAATTTAGTAAGGTTGATTCTTTGGCTTTATTCAAGCAAGGGTTCTAATAATTATTATTTTAGAAAGCGTATTTGTGTATGTATATCCTAAAACTCCAAATAATAATTTATTAATTGTAATTACGCTCTAATCTAATTATTACTATGAATGGGTTTTAACTGGAAGTACAATTTATTTAGACAATTCCATGTCACAATTTTAAACGTGTTACTATGTATGCGCAAATGAGAAGTAAGGAAATACCACTTTGGTACCACTTTACTTTAATATGGATGGAAAGAACTGAATGAACTAAAATACTAAAAGAACAAAAACTCTTTTTGGTTATGTATGAGCGTGTTTGTTGCGCGTCGCGACAATCAAAATGGACCCCATAGAATGAAATCGCGTAACGACATTCTACGCACGTAATTCAGATTGCCAAATCAAAGACGACTGAACTAAAAAAAAAAACGACTTCGCATAAAGAATGGGTGTTAATTATAACTTGCTGTACAGATTTTCTTAATTGGAAATGTTAAAATACATTTAACTTGAATAATTTGAGTCTATAGGGAGTCGGAACACTACTACAGTTTAATTTAGTATTTAATTTTATCCATTAAATGTAATATACTCGTACATAATTATATTTAATAAATGGAAAATAATCAAATGTACCAAGGCTTATCAAAAATAACAACTATTATTCAGGATTATACGTATTTATATGTTGGTTACCATGGTAACTAGTGGAGTTTTTAAACAATTTGGGGCTATATCTTTGGAACCATTAGAGCTGAATCCCTTATGTTTGGTATCAGTTTAAAGGGAATCACAAGGCCTATCAAAATTTATAAAAATATACAGGATTTTATTAAAGTGTTGTTTGAAAAGTTTTATTGCTCAAAATCAGCTTAGTATCTTCAATTGATCATATTGACAAAATTGATTTCTCTTAAAAAATAAACAAACGTTAAACACCGTACAATGTTAAAACTAATGTGCAATTAAAGAAAAACTTAATGTATTGCTTAACAAAAACAACATAATAATTTCACCAAAACTTTAACCGCAGTCATTATTATCAAAGCTTTTTCATAAAATAATCTTTACGGATGAAGTGTTCGTCTCTGTCATAGATAATATTAACTCACAAAAATATCAGCGTGTAATTTAACTGTAGCGCTCACAACGGCCACGATCTCCAGATTCAGCATAACTTACTTTTTCTTTTCATCGAATTATTTAAAATTAATAATAATTGTGTTATTTATGGAGAGATATTTATGGAAACATGGAAAGAGAGAAAAGTCTTACTGTTATAGCATGTACCGAAATTATTTAAGAGTTTGTAAAAATTTGGATGGAAGCCTTCAGAAATCCCTTCAAACTGCCTTCAAACTTAAGTGAGCGTACATATAGAGAGCAACTATCGACGGCAACGCGAAGGAAACTGGAGTTGCTCTATAGTCACCGGTGACTAATAGACAAGATCATTCATACCAAATTGAGTCAGTTTCAGTTGCCGGTATGTCTTCATCAGAGGAGGATGCTGTTCTCGCGTATGTTTTCAGGAAGAAGCTGAAAAATCGTTTATTGAAAAGAGAATTAAGTGTACACCCCTATAATATTATTCATGCTAAACATAGTCAGTATTACGCAATTCAAAATTTACGAAACTATCCAGAAATTTTTTTTTAATTACTTCCGCATGAGCATTCGCAGTTACGACTACATTTTAAATGCGGTATCTTAGAGCATCGAGAAAAGAAAAACCAATTGGCGAGAACCAACTTCAGCTGGAGAAAGATTAACTATAACACTTTGGTAAGACTCATAACTAATTTATTTTGAAACATTTACATTAAAAAAACATAATATTAAACAAACAATACTATACAAATTCAGATTGTAGTTTTGAAATTTCGTATTTTATAACATCTGAAACAAATGTTGGTACTCATTATCAATTGGAAAGTTTAGTCGTTGATAGCCAGTCGTAGAATCGTGGGATGAACTTTATGGGGTAGACGCAGCCAATGAGCTTGCTGGTGTTCCGACGTAGGAGTTTCTTTCTGAGGATCCCTCACACATAATGTCGTCAATGAGCTCATACATACGTCTCTTGAATTGCCGCTATTAAAAACTGTTCATTTCTTTCATATCCTCTTTCAGACTAAGCAAAAAATGTAAATAAGTATTCATTTGACTAAAGTGATAAATCTAGTAACTTTTTTTCTTCAAATTTTGATAACCGGAAGTGATCTGTCATCCGCCATATAGGATTTTTATTTGACAGCTGTCAAACACAAAAACTATTTAGGTTAGACCCCAAATGACAGCTGTCAAAGAACTGATCCAAAATACCGGAAAAAATCTAATGATAAATCTAGTAACTTTTTTCAAACATCTAGTTAGAAAAAATATTCATCAAATGTGTGCATCCGCCCCGCCCGCGGCTCGTTTAAATTTTGCTCTCTAATCATACATATTTATTTGATTCCTTTTTTCAAAATGACAACTATTCAAATCTAGATAAGCTCAAATAATTCACACCTCATCTCACAATATCTGCTACGAACAGCAACGATGACGATACAACGACGAAGACGACGACGACGACGACCGACGACGGGTTAAAAAAATTCAAATACGAAAAATTCAAATTTCGTGCTAAAATAAATGTACTGATAAATCTAGTAACTTTTCCCCCAAATTTTGACAATCGGAAGTGTCCTGTCGTCCGCCATATTGGATTTTTATTTGACAGCTGTCCAAAACAAAAACTATTTATGTTAGACCCCAAAATAGCGGCAGTGACTTATATTTTTTTTTAGAACGAGTTAAGGTAAGGTCTTGGAGGGCGGGAGGGTGCTTTAGAATCGGCTATCTGCAACTACTCTCGTCTGAATTTGATGCTGAATTCCCTGTGGTAGCATTATGATTATCAGAAGCGTTTGTTCTAACATACTGGATCATTGCATCACCTAAAAGTTCTTTGGCTTTGGTCTTCTTAACATTACGTCTAAATTCCCCCACAGACGTGTGGGGAGTACCTGTAGTGTCAGTAGTAGGTTGGTCAACATTTGCTTCTACACCTAGCGTATTGTTTTCTTCCGCTCTATCTTCTTTTTCATCATTATCCGCTGGCGCCAGGTTACCAACAATTAATTTTTTACATCTAGCCTTTTAGAACTAAATATTGAAGTACATCATTCAAGTTATAGTCCTTTTTCACTGCACCAGATCCAGATGGGGACTTGGAAAAAAATGCCTGCGGAACACAGTTCGTATATTCTTCAATTTCTGTTTGGCTTCTTTCATTGTAACAAAAAAAAGGAATTGTAGTAACCTCAACGTGAATGAATAATAAAATTAGTTTGAAATAAAACAGTTAATAACTAAAGGCAATTGTGTATGTGTTTTGATTTTATCTTTTTGCAGATTCCTAGCAGAAGGTTACAGTTATCATCAGCTAGCATATGATTTCTTCAGAGGAGTGTCAACAGTTGCTGAAATTATTCCAGAAACTTGCAAGGCTATTTGGTCTATATTGCAGCCTGAATTTATGCCTATTCCTGATAGAAACCAATGGGATTCAGTAGCAAAATAGTATGACAAGTTGTGGAACCTAACGTACTGCGTAGTATCAATTAATGGTAAACACATCTGAATCAGATCGTTTGATAAATCAGGATCTACAAATTACAATTACAAGCATTTTTTCGGTAGTCCTTTTAGCTTGTGCTAATGCAGACGGGCTTTTTTTTTAGTATTGAGGTTGGTGCTCCGGGAAGAAACAGTGATCCTGGCGTGTTTCGTATCTCTACATTAGGTACGTTTTTAAACAATAACAGCTTCAAGTTCCTTCCTTCAAGACCACTTCCTAAGAGTGCAACCATAGGGCCAATGTCATATTATTTCTGTTCTGATGAAGCATTTCCATTAATGACAAATTTGATGAGGCCTTACCCAAAACGTGGTTTAAATAATATGAAGCGAATTTTCAACTATAGATTGTCACGCGGACGTAAGAGCATTGAATGCGCTTTCGGTATGTTAAGAAAGAAGTTTCAAATTTTTTTAAAGCCGATACAATATACTCCGGGTCATTTGAACACAATTGTAAAAGCTGCTTGTGTTCTCGCTATAGTTTCAACTGTATAAACGCTGCACCCAAAGCAGTTATGTATCCTCGGTTGCATATCTATCGCTTTTTTAACAGTAACTTTGGCAGATTCCTGCATTTTTACACATTTCTGCTTTATATTGCATTCTAAATTTGGTGCGAGATGGCGTTATGTGGTTGTTTTGGAAATAATGTGGTGATGCATTAATAAATAATATATACATACATATGGTGGCCGTTCGTAAATAAATAATTTTTAAAGCTAGTATACATTGAATCTGACAGCTATAATTCGAAAAACCAATATGGCGGTCATGATGTCATTGAAAGTTTGGCGGGAAATTTGAATTTTTATTACTTTACCTTTGATTTTTGTAAGCTGCTAACAGGTAAGTACAATATTTTTTTAAATTTGAATTTTGGGTTGGCAACGCCTGCTTGGTGGAACTCCTTCGAGTTGGTGGGGTAGTGCTTCGACCCCTCTGGACCTCTTGGGTCCCTTGGGACCGCATGCAAGGTAAAGGTCAAGGTGAAATCGCAATGAGGGTAGGGGAGTCGTTTACAGGTGATGGTAGGGTCCCTAAAATTTGGAACATCATATCTTGAGGTCCACGCCTATCTTACATTTGTAATGGGAGCCGTACTAAGCATCCTCGTGGTGGGAGTTCTTTGGGCCCCACTATAATGTACATTTATACTAGTAACATCATAGTGGGACCTTTAATGGTCCTAATTTTCGCCCATCATCTACTTTTTGCTTTTCATCTACTGGGGGCTTTTTGCAGGCACCAGAATTTTCAAAAGCTATAGATAGAACCAGTTGCATGTACGCAGCCTAAGTTTCATTTTTCCAATTCTTATACAAGCCGAAATATTAAACGTAGTACATTT